>VNJM01002682.1:0-109333 GCA_008042475.1 Drosophila kanapiae | reverse complement strand
AAAAATAATTGGGAAAAAGTTAGTGATGCTACACTGCGGCGCAGACTAAAGGAAGTTGATTTGAAGTTGAAATGTTGTCCCTAAACTTATTGACATCACCCCAACCAACCAGTCATAACATCTTGCACTTGCGTTGGAATACATTAAGAAGCCTTTGGAATTCTGGTTCAATGTTTTATGGACAGATGAGGCTGCATTTCAATTCCAGGGGGCATATAGCAAGCATTTTATGGATTTAAAAAAAAAAAAAGAAGCATTTGGCAGCCCAGCCAATCAATAGGTTTGGTGGTGGTACAGTCATGTTCTGGGGATGCCTTTCATACTATGGATTTGGAGACCTAGTACCGATGGAAGGGACATTAAACCAAAACGGATATCTCCATATTCTAAATGATCGTGCTTTCACATCAGAAAACCGGCTTTTCCAACAAATGATTGGATTCTACAGCAGGACAATGCTCCATGCCATAAGGGTAGAGTACCAACAACATTTTTGAATGACCTCAATCAGGCGGGTCTTCGCTGGCCCCCACAAAGCCCTGATCTGAATATTATTGAAAACGTTTGGGCTTTTATAAAAATCAAGATTACCATTGATAAAGATCGAAAACGTGAAGAAAATTTGCTGAAATTGCGGAAATTTTGTCCAAATCGACCATAAAATTTGCACACACTTTGGTACGATCAATCCCCAACAGACTGCAAGCTATTATTGATGCCAAAGGATGAATAACTAAATATTAGTTATTATAATTTCATATTATTAAGAAAATCTTTCATTATCATTGAATATCAAGCTCAAATAAATAAAATTTCGCTGTGTGTAAATACTTTTGACGCAAAGAAAACGTGTGTAAATACTTTTGACAACTGATAAGCATCAATTCATATGCGTATATTTTTTTAGAAAGAACGGTTATTTCTTTAATTTTCCTTTCATCTGGCTATTCGTAGTTGAGGCTTTCCAAAAATAATTTTTTTTTTACATTTCACCCTCCCCCCCTCGCTGCAAAAGCCGCCGTTTGTGCAACATGCAGAAAAATTCACCTTGTGTAAATACTTTTGACTAGGATTGTATTATATTCTTTTTTTAGACCAAAACCATAATTATTTGTTAGTTACAATTTATTAAGATGTTGTTTTTTATTTTACTGTATAATTATTTTTTCTATATAATTATAATAGAGCTATCAAAACAAGGAAAGATTTAACTAGAGCCTAAGTAAACATTGTCTAAGCGTTTTCTCCGACTCGAGGCCAAATGTTTTTATATAGTTATATATATAGTTCTATACTCTTTGGTCAGATCACACACAGATCGTTTTTGTCATATGACAATCAGTTTCATTATTTGCCAGTTTATACGCAGAATTCAGACTTGAGAATAAATGTTCTTTGTAAACGTAATTGTCAATTTAAAATGAAGAAAATACATATAAAATTTGAAAAGTACGAGAAAGAAGGTATTTCCTTTGTCGTTTATTAAATACAAAAAAGACTTGGACTTATCTTAAATCGTGGTATACTATCCACGATGAAAGTTTGAGTAAATTGGAACTGAAATGATTAATTTTAGTATGCCGTTTACCTGCCAACTGTAAAACACTTTCCACCCAAACATTCCTCAGAAATTAGCCCGAAACCCTTTCCATAAAACCCAATCAAATATGTAAACTCCGACAATCTGCACCACCCCCTGGAAAAGTGGAAAACTGGGAAGGCGCACATCACGGACATTCCGGCATACCGAGATGAAGCGATAAAGCTGCATGTTTTATGACCCTGCCCGCCGGGACCCAACACTTGACCCATCATCTTGATGGGCCTCATCAGTGTCAGAGCGTCCGGATTGGAGTCGAGTCGCGGGATCTTGGCACGTGTAAACGACACCCAAATTAGACGGAGATTATTTTATGGTGCGTCTGGCACTCGCCTTATCGCCACTCTTCCGAGAATTCGGATAAGTCGGGGCTAAGTCGGGCTGGGCTTTAAGGAGTAGCTGCGGCTGCCAGTGGTCATTTGATAAGCTTATCACAGACAAATCGGACTCGGGGCCAACTCTCAGCCTCCTCCCAGCCAGCAGCTTTGTCATGTAAATGCGGCCGAAATCAATTTCGAACTTGGCGCCAGCCTAATGAGGAAAAGGCAACAACGCAGCAGGCACCCAGCCCCAGTCCCGCTTCCCCCGTAAAGCTCGGTTAATTAAGTTATAAAAATTATACTTTATGCATACAATTTGCATTTTTATGGGCCTCAAATGTAACGTGCACCGATTTGATTTATGGAACAAGTCTCGCTGCCTCGACCACTCGCCCGCCCCCGTGTGCTCGGCTAGAAATCTGACAAATTGCTAGGTGTGACTTATAACATTTTAGGTGACGATCATTCGGACCAAGATAAGCCCGAGAGCTCTTCCTATCTCACACATCTACGGTTTCAGAAGGGACTCGGACTCGGACGCGGACCCGGTTCGGGTGATTTCGAAATGTCAGCATCATGGCAGATTCGCGTGGGGCTCCTCGCCAAAATAAACGTAAGGCTAGCTCGAAAAAATGGCATTAATGTGGTATAAAACCATAAAAACCGCACGATCAGCGGTGTATCCAACCTGGAAACAAGTCGTTTTTTTTCGATTATTTTAAAAAAAGAAAATAAATATAATAAAATACACATAAACATCCAGTGAGATAAGAGTCCCAAAGTTGGGCTGAATAGAATTATAAATGCCCTAAGCTAAGATCGCTTAAGTTCGTAAAACTTAAAGAAAATATGTATGAAATGATAATACAAAATGTATTTTTATAAGACTATTAAATATATAATATATAGGTTTATATCTATTTAAATGTGTTTAGTTTGGTTTTGTAGGTCTAATGAATAACGAGGGTATTTTCTTTAGTTGCTTTAATTATCTAATTTAACTTATATTTTAGTAACCAAAAAAGTGGAACTTTAATATAGAATTATGTCTTCAAAAGAAAAGTATCATATTCTTAAATGAAAAGAAATCTTAGGAATAAGAGACATTATTCCTAAGATTTGTTTTTATTTAAGAATATTAAATATTTCCGACATATTTTAAAAAACGATAATTTTTTAAATGACATAATTTTCCTACAACTTCTGAAGACGGCGAGAAGGACGTATTATTAAAACAAAACTTCATATAGAGCTGATTTTCGCTCTAGGTAAATGTTATTCCATAAACAATACCATTTAATAAAGTTCATACAAAATAGAGTACCAGGTGTGTCACTAATTTATTATGACTTTTACAAAGGGAATCTATGGCTTGGCTCGCCGAGTGACAGATTGACTGACTGACGTCGCTTGCATTTAGTGCCATTTTGCTCTCACTTGATTTCTTTATAATTTTTGCAGCATGTTTTGACATTTTTATAGCTTCAGCAACGACATTGCGCATTTATGCTTAGCTGCACAAATATATATAGAATATATATATAGTAGAAAGAGTGACTTTCAAAATGGCGAGCTCTGCCCGTTAAAATTTTGACGGGCATACGTCAGAATTGATGGGGCAGGGCCCTTCGTGCGGACCAGCTGCTCTTAGCCTTATCGGGCCAACACGTTTTGTCTTTAAACGTTTCGCAGCTACCAACTGGCAAGGGGTCTGGAGAACGGACCCGGGACCATGGAACACGGACTGAGGTCCTACGAAAGGCCGCTGGAAGGAACACCCATTTAACAAGTCAGCCCGTGCGGCCAAGACCATAAATATTGGCAATTTAACAGAGTCAACAGTATGGCACTCGACTGGAGTTGGCCGCAGTGCCCAAAGGGGGTCCAGAGCCAGGGGGCTGGAGGCTTCAGGATTGGGGGTCCATAATACACCTTGTCGTACACGATCCTTATCTCTTGGAATTTCTCGTGCGTGTCTGGCGTGCCAAAAAATATAAAAATAAAGCACCAGGAACCTACATCAGCTAATTGAATGCCAACGAATGCTGGATGAACTATCTGGTGGGGGTTTTGTAATGAAAACTGAAAGTTATGGCAGAAAGAATGGTTTCAATCCTGAGTATTTTAAGTTAATAAAGACTGGCGGCTATTTCTGTACTACTTTAAAATATCTTAGGAAACGGAAAAAGTATATTAATGAATCTATAGCCATAAAGATCTTATTCCCAATGGATTAAAGTTTGGTTAAATCTTCAACTTACCTACATACATAACCTAGGTGTTTAGCTAAAAACTGTAATATATAGCATTCTTTACCTAATTATATTCTGAAAATGATTAAACTTTAACGTAATATACCGAAGAAATATATTTGTGACTGGTAAACAGCTATGATACTACTGAAAATACATTAATATTACGTTGTATCATAGCTTGTAGATCCTATAAATTTCTATAGAATACGGTAAAATAATAGGAAGCTGCAAAAATCACTAGGATTTGAAAAAGCCCCAAATAATGTGTCTAAAATTATGCAATGAAAGTTTGAAATAGAAAACTTAGAGTGAATATGTATATTTTTACAATAAAAAATTGTAGGGAATAATATTGGCAAGTTTTTAATGGGTTATAAAACCCCCAATGCACGATATATTAATTTTAACCAGATATCCAGGATTATTTTCCAAGCGAGGTAATTCTTTTATTTCCCTACAAAAAGCGACAAAAGCCACGAAGTAGCAATGATACCCTTGGTGGGAGCTCCGGCCAGCGATAGCCTGGTCAGGAGCTGTCGCTGTCGGTTGCCAACTTTGGCAACGGGAATGGAAGTCGGAATGGGAGCGGGAGCGGGAGCGGGAATGGGAACGGAGTGCGCGTGAAAAATTAGCAGTGGAAATGCGTGTTGTGGTTGTTGTTTTTATGGTTGTTTTGGTGGTGTTGTGGCCTGTCGCCATTTCTCTCGGTGCGACTAATAAGCACAACAAGCTCATAAAATTTCGAAAGCTGCGCGGTCTGATTTTATTTCATTTTAAATTGTACACGCGCTTCGAGCATTTCCTCGGCTAAGTGTGAGGTATTCGGTCTCGATTCGATCGCCCTGGATATTCCCTGGCATCGGAGGGGAGTGCCATGGGTTTAGCATTTACACGCATCATTAGAGCTTGTTGTACAACGGCGACTTAATGATAAATTAATAACAATGGCAGAACATAAAAGACAAGCTTTCTATTTCAATGATGGCCACCATGTCCCGGCCATATAGACATTGACATTGGGCCCCACAGCGACACCGCAGCCGAGCAGCAACAACCAAAGACAAAGAGCCAAACAGCCAACAGGCAAATGGGCCAAGAAGCGTGCCAAGACGAGCTCTTGGGTCAACGGCTGTTTGTATCGCCTTAACCCTGTCGCGGGTCGAGAAGGCACAAAAAGCACGCTAGTTTGAGAAACAGATTACGAAATAATCAAGATCTTAGCAAAGAACAACTGGAATATTCATTACATTTATTTTTAGTTTATAAATATATATTTGAGCTTAAAAATTATCACTATGATTTGAAATAAAAATTTGAAAAAACTGAATTTATTATTATTCTTTTTAAAATGTTTGAATTGAGAGAAAAAGGTTCTTGCCGACTTTAGATCAATTAGGCTTTATTAAATAAATCATAACTGCACTTTATACCAGAAGGGCCAGAAGCCACTAATTCCTCATCAGTAGCTGAAGCTGATCAAGTCTAGGCTTTAATTTAACTAAAATCAACTAGACCCCGTTGGGGATTTTTCGCGAAATTCGTTGAGGCTTCACAGTTTTAAATTATGCAAACATTCAACAAAAACAACTATGTACATATATGGATTTTATATTATATTTAAAATGAATTTAAGCTCTTTAATTTTATTTTATACTTTACGACACATTTTGAAGGGATCTCATATCCCTTTCGATTTCTGTAACGCCCTGTATATAATTGTATATGTATAACTCATAAATTAAACTAAACTAAACTTTAATAATAATAATAATATATAAATATTATACATTCGGTGGTGATACAGAAAACACAACGGTTTTTAAAAACATTAAAATGGTAAAATTTACATCGCACAAAAATAAATTTGCACTAAATTTGGAAGTTAAAAAATTGCATTGCACAATTGTAGCCACCATTTAAGGAGTGATTTCTGCAGGACTAGATTATTTTATATGCATAACTCCTCCTAAATAAATCAAAACAAATAATATTAAAAGTATAATAATTAAGAACTTTATGTGGCATATAGTCAAGTATCGATATATATATATGAAATCTAACCGACTTGACCTCGAGTTCCGCTAGAACACTTTACAATAAGAAAGAAAAAATCGCTAAACACAAATAATAATTCAAAACAATATACAAAAGAAGTTAATCCACATCGTAATCCTAACTAATCACTTTATACTTGTAATTTTATTTAATTAAATACTTTATATAAATAACATTATCTAGCTTAATATAATTCCCAAAATATATACATAAATAGCGCAAAGCTGGACGGACACCTAAGGCTTAGTGAGCAGGCCAGGGGTTAAGAGCCCGATGTGCTATCTGAACCTATCTGGCCCGTTAATTGATTGTTACATTCCCCTTTATATGCGCGCGTGTGTGTGCTTGCGTCTGGCCAGATTCCCCCGAGCCCCACGCCTCGGTCCCCGCCAGCTGCGATGCAGACGTGTTGTTTTTTATGATTGCCCATTTTTGACAATGAATAAAAATTATTGTAGTGTCGCACGTTTTGGTGGCTGTAATTTAATTAAAATGATGTCGCGACGACCCGCATCACGGCCTGCGCCATGAGGGTTTTCCCGGAATTTCCCCGCGGCTCCAGCTCCACGCCGAGCACAGGTGACAAATGTTGGCCAGTTCGGGAAGGTAACTAATTTATAAAGACGGTCAGATGATCGTTGTTCGGATTCATAAAAATCCCAGCTGGCGGCGAAAGGGGATGTCCCGATGAAGAGTCAAACAAGGCACTTGAGAAGTCAGGACTTTTCCGAATATATTTGCACGGGGCTCTGGGAGAACGGAAGTGCGGCAAATACAGCTGGATTCGTTGGGCAAACAGAATCGGAATAACATAGTTTTTCATTCAGCTAATGAAGCCACTCTTGGCGGCCAGATGGCTGATGGCTAAGGGCCAGGGAAAGTGGAAGGAGGATGGACACCCAGGAAAAACTTGTGCGGCTTCTGTGCCGTGAGCCTGTGAACCTGTTTGTATTAAAAAAGAAGAAAAAAGAAAACCGACTGAAACCATGAATGAACTGCAACTTGGCATTGTCACTGTCAATATATAGAAATGCACTCAAGGTAACTTCCTACTTGCCTCGGCTCCGATTTCAGCCCGACCCCAGAGATTATTGCACCCCGCCCCAACTCCGCTGCCCCTGTCCCAGCCCCTTCTCGGCTTAACCGTCCAACGTATTTAGCGGTCAGCCCAAGAAGAAAAAACCAAACAGAAATAGCAAACAAAATGGCGAACTCACACGACCCGAGGGGACGGATGGAGCCGGCCGATGGAGCTCTCGGGCTACGGTGTGGGAACCATCAATATTGATTGATTGAACACCAGTGCCCGGGGGAGACTCCCAACGGTTGCCAGTGCCAACCAAGGGAGGCTTTCAACTGACTGGATTTCAGCTGCACTAAAAATGTTTAGCTCGGAATCTGTTTTAAATTAAAAATTTTAGTTTGTATATTTCTAACGAAACATTACTGCATGTCCTTTTAGGAGTTACACATAGTAGTTCAAATTTTCAAAAAATTTAAATTTATTTTCGTAATGCACATGTTATATATAAATTCAAGTAAATAATCTGTGAATTCCAAGTTTATCCGATGGTTTCAGTTACGCGCATTATTGTAACGATGCATTTGTTAGAGACCTTTAAAAGTTAAAACTTGTTTCCCCCAAAACTGTGTTTTTAAAAAGTTGGAGTCCACTATATCTCAGAAACGGCTTAACAGATTAGTCTCACATTTTTACATTGACCTCTGAACTATATTTTCTACAACTAAATTGCAAATTCATGAAAATTTAATTGCTTGGCTATTCTTGAAAGTAATAGTAATATGTATGTGTACCTATTTTTAAAATAAATTATTTAGGCGTTTTTTCAGAAAATTTCTCTTGAAAGACGTTAATTTTTAGGTCTTCGATATAACCCCTTAAGGGCTATATCAGGGTAACACATGACCCCAACTTCTGACATGATTCCGGTTGAATGAGTAGCTAAACCAAATTAACTTAAGAAGGTTATAAAAATGTAATCTATTTCCTAAATAATGACCTAAAATTTTTGAAAAAAAATGCCGCAGTTATTAACAAAAAATCGTTTTTGGGCCATACTTAGTGATTTTTTTTGTGATTATTTTGCTGATTTTTTTATAGCGAAATTGACAATTTCCAACCAATCCAAAATATCGTTGTATGGTAAATATATTTAAGAAAACTCACTTTAAATTTTAAGGCGATAGGTAAATATATCGTTGAGTTATGATTGTTATGATTTTGAAACACATTTAAAGTTTCAGGTTCTCAGGTTTCAGGTTCTAGTGGTCGCTGTTTAGATCGCTGCCATTTATAAACTATTAAAGATATGAACTTACAACTCTTACATGATATTTTTAAACGTATAAGCTATTGAATAAGCATAGAAAAAATCCTTTTAAGTGTTACACTGGTATAGCCACTTTACTTTACTTTACTTTCTAATTTTTTATTCTAATTTTTATAAATAGTTCGAATCAGAACATATTTTCAGTTTCCAAATTTCAGTTTCTTTAGATGCTTTTTTCACGAGTCCTTTGGGCAAGGAAGCTCCAGAGAATTCCTTTCAACCGTCAGTTGTGCAATAGTTTTTTTACAGGACTCTCCGCCTCCGCCCGGGAATCTCCCCCTCGAGACCTCAGATTGATGACAACATTTGTTGGTACAAGCACTAACTAGCGGTTTCACACACTAAGAGAACTCCCTATTACCCCCGCCTCTGCCGCTCCAATTAGCGGCGAGGGGAGACACAGCAGCCCCTCCAGAAAGGCGGAAACAAATTATCGACACCTAAAAACAAAGCAGCTCCTCGTGGTCCCTTTGGGAATATCGGCGGGGAAGCGGGAAAGCGGGACGGGACCCTTGGCGAATGGGGAAATATTAATATAAATAATTAATTGTGTTAAGTAAACAATTTTCGTACTAAGCCTCTGGTTAGGGCAGCGATATAGCTTTACTTCCCACAGGTTTTGGGTTTCCGCACTCCAAAATTGTCTTCGGTGTAATCCAATTCGGGAGCCCGGCGGAGAACGGAGGAGCGTTCGTTCGCTCGCTGGCTTGCCGGCCATGTTTGAATACGAGTCGGCAACATGTTTACATAAAACGGACTAGGTTTTCAATTTTATATTTTTTGGATTCACAAAATTCTGCTGATTGGCCGGAAAACGGCAGCGCGGAATGTGCCGCCCTGCAGGTAATTGGATCGTCCTAGTCCTCCGCAAACGGCCTGTAGCTCACAATCTGGCGGGCCACGATGTTGAGAATCTCGCGGGCAGCCATGTCTTGCCGCTCGTCCACAATGGCCGTTATTCTGGCGCACTCCCTTATGTAGTTCTCCAGCTCCCGCTGGTTCAGAGCCCGTCTCTGCGGCTCCTTGGACTGCAGCGCCTGCAGGCACTGGCCCGTCATGTGGGCCAGCTGGGAGCGGGCGCCGCTGAAGGTCTCGTCAAGGTCGTACAGCTCCAGCGGCGGAGCGGGCGGCTCACTGAAGATTGGCGGAAACGTGGCCAGCTGAAGATTCGGGAGGGGAATCTCGAACTGCGGCTTGATGATCCTCAGCGGCTCGTACTTCACGTGAAGCTTCTCGTACGCGTCTATGACGTCCTTCAGCAGGTGATTGCTCAGCGCACACAGATTCATGTCGAACATCTGCTTGAAGTCTGTGGGCATCTCCGATCCGATGGAGTCGATGAGACAGGCCTTGGGCATGTCGGCCAAAAAAGCCAGATCCGTGAAGTGCTTATTGTCGCTGAGCTGCGAAGGATCAGATCAGTTAGAAGGAATATATAACAGTTATTAAGGACGCTTCAATCCACCTCCACATCATTAAAGTCCAAGTGGGTGTAACTTATCTCGTCTCCATCGAGCAGCCGAAGCATGTACTCCAGGATGGCATCGTTAGTCTTGTCCTGCAGATATTTATCGTGCCAAATATAGCCAGAGCCCAAGGCCAGGATCTTTCCGCCCTTTACATTGGTGAAGTAACCGCACAACGGACGATTGAACGGATAGACCACCGGGCCTGTGGTCAGCAGGACATTGGCTGGCTCCGATACGTTCAGCGTGGCGCCGTACGGATATTGGAAATGTATCTTGTACTTCTCGTCGCTGAAGTCGTAGTCCACTTTCTCGATATCCAGCTTGAGGAGGTGCCGCCACATGGACTCGCACACAACGCCACCGCCCACAATGCACTCCTTGGGATGGAAGTTCTTGTAGTAGTGAGGTCGCACCACATTGTCCCCATTGATGAAGATCCCGTACTGCTCCAGAAAGAAGTTCACATTGGTGTTGAACTCCGGCTCCCCGCCTTCTCCAAGGAGGACTAGCAGACTGCCGCCCTGCACCTCCACATAATGCTTAAGCACCTCGAATTCGTCCTCCGTGAAGCGGTCCTGGGGTCCTGCCAACACAAAGACTTTCACGCGGGCCAGTCGCTCCTTTCTGAGCTCAGCATCGTTTCTGGAATTGTAAAGAAAAGAAACAGTATTAAGTATAAGTAATGTTACGTATTAATTTAATAAGAAGCGAAGTTTATTAAAAATTTATATTCTTTATATTTTTTTAAAACCCTTAAAAATATATACGTTAAACAACTAAGAATGCTTTAATCGACTGTAAGATACCAGGTAGTCCAGTGCACATTTTCCTAGACTTTTCGAAACGATTACTTAGAATCTAGATCGACTTTAAAAGGGAATGTTGATGAAATGAAAATTAAGATTAATAATGAGCAACATCGAAATGAAGACAAATATTGCTGGGACATATTAAGCAACACACATAGGTAATATCAACACAAATGTAAATGTTGCTAAGATTCTGCATACACCGAAACTTTATTGTTTTATAGCTTCCATATTTAAAATTCGATTTCACTAACATTTTTACAGGACGTCCGCACAAATGGATTTATACCGAAAATCAATATAGCTAAGTTATTCGTGGTCCATGATTTGAGTTCCATAATTTGACATTAATCGAGAATAATAATGATGTCCTGATAGAACTCACAACGGCTCATGCAAGGAAAGGGGCTTTTGCCATGTTTATCCCAAAAGTAAGAGGTTGTTGATAGCATTCTCATCAAAATATATTTTATATAATAATTTTTTTTTATATTTGCACAATAGAGATGCTTTCTTTAATTATCGTACCCCTGAGTTCGAAATTACTAAATATTCGTAATAATAATATTATAATTACAACCCAGAACTCTTCAGTAAAATTACAAATATCGTATTAACTTGGTTGCATTGATATCACTATTATCTGTGTATATTTTTTCACTTTGTAAAGTGACCAATCAATGGATCAACATATGATCTTGGAATTTCACTACATTTTTCTTGGCTTGGTTAAGTAAAACATTATGGAATATAATTCATTTATATTCTATACACAGCTTTAAGGGTTCTTCTATGTATATAGGTGGGTACTTCAGAAATCATTAGGGGTTTTAAAACCATTTAAAATGTGTTAAAAATATGCAACGAAATAATACTTGTTCGCACTGAATTATGTGCCTCGAAAATTGCATTCCACATTTTTTAAACCTTTAAAAAGCCTTGGATTTCCGGATCTGCCTAGATTCTTTAGTAATTAATAATCAGTCAATTTTTTTTTGCACCTTGCACAGGCTGTAATTATTATTTTTCCAAATTTTAACGACACTTGACAGTTGCTTGAGTTTCTCTGTCAGCACAACGTGATCCTGACAGAGAAGATGTGTCCGAAGTGCTAGTGAGTGTACGATAATCATCAATGAGTAGATTCTCATTCGGTGCCGAGATCTTAAGAAAGACGGCAAGGATAAGAAGAAATTAAGCTAATCGGTTTTCGATTTTCGGAAGTTGTGACATAAAACATATTACTCATCTGTTAAGGACGATAATAAATTGTGCGAAACGGACTCGAATTGATTACTCGGGATCCTTATCAGGAAGTAAAACAATGCATTTTTATAACTTTTAAATCTTTTCTTTAACACAAACAGCCGGATTAGTCATAGAGCAATAGTATGCCAGGATTGTTGAGGACTTAACATTAGTCCCTGAACTTTGCCAAGCTTAGGACAGGAGTTATAAGCAATTATTAAATTGAATATGTATATTATTAAATGTCTAAACCTTTCCACATAAACTAGTTTATTGGCATACTGACTGTTCCACATTCCAGTTGACCTTGAGCTTGCGGTGCAGCATTTTGTAGTTGTCCGATATTTGAAATCGTTCATTTTTGGATGTATCAAAACAGATTACCGGCTTGCTCGACATTTTTCTGCCTGCTAAAGTATTATTTTTAATTAATTTATTTGTTTTGGTTTTCTCCGTTTCCGTTGCCCGGCAACTAAGTGGCGCCCCCTTTCGGGGAATGGCCAAGTAGGCCCCATGATATTCGATAACAGTATACGGCTAGAAACAGAGTGATCCGGTAGCACCATTAAATTTCCTAGTATTATTTCGTATTTTTTTCGGTTAAATATACCATACGACAGTGAAATATAGACTATCTAAAAAAAACTCGTCGACAGATTTTTAAATATTTTATTGGTTTGCTTGCCATCATATTTAAGTTTATGAGAAATAAAATTTCGTCTCTGCGAAGTCTTAAGGAGCAGAGCTACTGCTGGTAAGTTAAGCCGTAAAACACAACATTTCGAGTAATGGATATACTGACTAATGTGATTAGTTTAATAAAAAGCTTGTAAACAATTGGAAAATTAAACAATTATATCTTGAAAAAATAAATATGGCATTGGTTAATTTGCGAAATTGAAAATGGTAGTTTTGGTATTTTTATATTTAGACGGTATAATTTAACGATATTTTCGTGTCCAGCGCTGGTCACACTTCTTTAAGTCTCGGTGTGAAAAATTACGAAAGAATTTTTGGTGTTCACTTTTAAGACCGACCGAAATTTTCGCAAAACGAACAATGGCATCGATCTGTGGACGCATGGCGCTTCGTGCCGCCGCACGCCAGAATGTTGCATACACGCCCGTGCGTTTCTGCAAAAGTAAGTGTGCCAAAACCAGGACGGAAATCCCGCAGTGGAGCAGTTTGCAATCCGTCACGTTCACCAACGTTGGCTGGCCAATTGGCAGCGACTGAAGGCTGGAATTGCATAATTATGGACTGGCTGCAGGAAAATACCAATCCGCCTGCAAGCAGACGTCTGTGAAACTGCAATTTTGCCCCAGGAAAAAGTCGCTGTTGTGGAGAGTGCTAGGTTATGTAATAACTATGCGCAGGGAAATGTGTGCCTTGTCCCACAGAGGGGGGAGCGGAGCGGCGGAGGTGCGGAGTTAGCACCTCGACGGGATCTAGCCAAGATTAATTGCCGATGATGATGATGACCCAACCCATGACGCAGCTCCTGACGTTTGGGGCGTCTGCCGTTTATGTAACCAGCTTGCCAGTTGCCCAGCTGATGGCCCCCTCGCTTATCAATTTATGAGCTAAATTCCTCATCTCTCCTTTCCTTCCTTCGCCTTGCAGTGATGAACGATCCATTGGAGCACGCCACCGGTCTCGAGAAGCGCGAGCTGCTGCTGAAGGCCGCCGGCAACGATAATCCCTTCGACATGAAGGTCTTCAAGCGGGGCGCCGGCACCAAGGAGAACCCCAACCTGATTCCATCGGCCTTCGATGCCCGCATTGTGGGCTGCATCTGTGAGTAGTCGTCGTCAGTTCCTGCGGTCAAGATAATAGTACTAGACACCAAGCACAAGTACCAGTGTTAAAGGTGCCTTAGGCTTTGGATTACGTTCCACGATCGAGTTTGTTTTGATATTGATGTGAACTAATACAGCAATTATTCCTATTCTATAACGTGTGCAATCTCATTTAAATTCAAACTTGAGTCAGTTTATTGATTTTCCCTAAATTAGTTGAAGCATTGAGGGATTTGTTTGATTTTTATTATTTTGTTTGCTTAAATCGGTAAATATAGCAACTGGAACAACTGGAACTAGTTTCAAGCAAATAGAAGAGAGGAATTTCTACACAATACATTTTTAAAATAATTTTGATGAGCCCTGTGATCAGTGCTATTATCTCTACCCCAAACTATAATGTAACATACCTTAAAACGTATTTATAATAATATTCTTCATCAACCGCAGGCGAAGAGGATCAGACCTACGTGCAATGGATGTGGCTGCAGAAGGGTAACCAGAAGCGTTGTGAGTGCGGCCACTGGTTCAAGCTGGTGGAGAAGGCAGCTGTTTAAAGTTATTATTAATTAATTCAATAAACCAATTAATAACAAAAAACAACAACAACCACTTCTAAGCTAAAAGTCAACCAATTTAGCTGTCCAAATAAACAAACATCAACCCAAAAACAAACGAAAAATCAAAGAAAAACCAAGAAAAGAGAACGGGCGGCCGCATCTTCCATTTTCAGTTATGTCTCCTTGTTTTCTGAGGTGGCTGGATGCTTAATTATACACGATACGCAAACAATAAAGGCAACAAAGTGATTTCGAAAGCGAAAGTTTAAACGATGAGTTCATTGGGCTAAAAGCGCTTGAGATGCCTCAGGAATCGCAGTGTTTTAGAAAAAGAAAATTGTATAACATAGAAAGAAAACCAATTTAAGTTTTGAGTGCTTAAGGGGATTATTTTTTTGCTTATCGATAGTTTATACTTTTAAAAATATCCTGTGAAAGCGGAAAGGTCAAATCTTGAATAGTTTTGGAATATCAGCGTTCCAAGAGGCGCCCTCGCAGAGATGATTAGCTCAACGACAACTTTTCCGATTGACTTGAAAATAAAACTGAATATTCTTAAATCTTTGAATATAGAATTGAACATATCTAAATATTCGATAGTCCTTCCTTTTTTTGTAAAAAGTTCCCGCAAATCGCCACATTTTTTATGGGTTACACATGGCTAAAGTCCCTTAATGCTTTCATCACTTACTCTTAGCCCTAACTCTTATCCTTTTTAATCAATTTGAAATGTATAGCAATATTTGAGGCACCCCTGATAAAAATACACTTTTCAGCAGAAAACGATTAAACGATATTGATATAGTTTCCAAAATAGAATTTGTTAGTTCGCAGTAGGCCTCGGCAGTACAGTCATAAACTGTCAAACTTCAAGCAGTTTTACTCAATAATTTCTCCCTTGAGGACACAATTTTTCCAATAGCAAAAACTGACAGAATCAATCGGGAAAGATTAAGAAAAATAAACATCAATGTCCTCGTATATATCGCGTCTGCTGAAGGCGCAGGATGCTTCCAAGCGGCTCATATCCAATTTAACCCAGCGCGAGGGCAAGCTGAACTCCTGGCTGCGTCAGCTTGGATTGCAGCGTCTGGGGGGAGGCACTGCGACCAAACCGCGTGCCATATCCACAACACAGGTGCAAAAGTCGGGTAAGTCGGGGGGGAGGAAAGTTCGAAGAGCTCCAGTTTACTTTCTTTATCGATTAGTGTTGATTGATGACGACGAACTGGCAACGGGCATCCAGAAGCGCGAGATGCAGCTGGCCAAGCAGGGCTGTGATGACCCCTGGGGCTTTAGGCGGATCATTAAGCGTGGCACTGGACGGGAGAACGATCCCACTGAGGTTCCCTCTGCCTTTGACGCTCGCCTCGTGGGCTGTCTTTGCCTGGACGACCGCCAGCCCAAGTGGATGTGGATCGAGAAGGACGAGGGACCGAAGCGGTGCGAGTGCGGTCATTTCTTCGCGCTGAAGAATGTGCCGCCCGTCTAGGGTCTAGATTGAGCACACACAGAGCGCTGTACACATCACACACACACCTAACACACTCGACATACACTGGGACTCCACACTCGTTCCCGTTCACCATAGGGATTAAAAACATTGCATGATATTATCAAAACAAAGGCTTACATGTATTTGGCAGTCGAACAACTATCTTAGCGTATACCCCGTCAGCAGGTAGCCACTGTTTCCGCTCATGTTCACCTCCGGATGGGTGCGATTCGGCAGGATCTGGTAGGTGCGCAGCCAGTTCGAGGTGAGATGCAGGCCCGTCACCTTGCCGGAGGCCTTTAGCTCCATGTACGTCTCCTGGAGCAGCTCCTTGCAGGTGCTAAACACCACTACGGGTCGCGAGGGCTTGACGAGGGGTAGCAGGGCCTGCAGGATGCTGGAGGGATGCTCCTTGGAGGCCAGCACAAGGCTATCGAATTTGGCATGCATTAACGCTGTGGCTCGCTTGTTCTCCAACTGCCATCGTGGAGGACTCTTGCTTCCCTGAACTTCCTCCAGCTTTGGTTTCTTTGTGCTCGGTTCGATCGCCTCCGGCGCCTCTTCGGTAGGCGTCTCCGGCTGTGTTTCCTGCTCCACGACTTCGCTGGAGTCTGTGAGAGGAAGATTCGTTTCTATCGCCTCTCCTCCCTGGTAGAATTCCCGCAAAACCGAGTACAAATTGACAGACACACATCTTAGCTGCTGTTCCAGGGGGAGTTTTAGGGCCAGAAGTGCCTGTCTTTGCGGCACATTGCCCGGATGCATGTGCACCAGGCTGCCCTCCGTTCCCGCTCCTATGGAGTTTAACATAGCGGCTGGCAGCAGGCCATTGGTCCCGCTCTCGTAGATGAGATAGTTTCCAAAGCCGCAGACGCCCGAGTAGGAGATGATCTGCGAGAGCGTGTCCACGCGAATGCCCATGATCTTCTCTGCGTCTTGGCGGTAGAAGATGTCCAGCATCAGTCGGATCGTTGGCTGTCGGATCTGCACAAACTCGAAGTACTTCTTCTCCTTTTTGCGCAGGTACTTCTCCTGGGAGTACTCTGTGCGGGTGTGGAAGGTCTTCGAGTTCTCCACCAGCTTTTCGATGATCTTGCTGGACTCGTTGCACTCCTCACGCAGTTGCTCGATGTCCGCTGACTTCAGGGCCTGCGCCTCTCCGTCGTCGCAGATATCGCGATTATCCGCTCCACTGCTGGAGATTCCCAGGGCCTCTCGAGTGCTATTTAGCTCCGTTTCGCTACACAGCTCCAGCGTATGTTGGCGTTGGGCTCCGCGCTTGCCGGGCTTCGTCTCCTTAACGCTCATCTTGAACGTTGATCCATATGGCTGGTCCAAAAGAGACTTCAACTCCAGGGTCTCCTTGCCCAAAGTGGCTGTGGTGTCTAAACTGCCGAATTTCTGCAGTTTTGTGTACTTCTGGCGCTGGATGACGATGTAGTCGCCCAGCTGAATGTTCGGAGAGACCGCTTCGGTGGCCATTGTCGTCGATTTCAGTGATTAATATTGTAAACAACGTGTTCTTATTAAGAAACCAAAAAGCCGCCGACGAAGGAACGGAAAGGGGAAGAGCAGATCAGTGCTGGAAAGCGACCAGGGTACGACAACCTTGCCACCTGTTGCAGCTGCTTGGTGTTGAAAAAGTGATAAGTATACATTTTATTCTTAATTTTTTCATTTTAATAAGAAATAAAATTATATATATACATATACAAAAAACTTTCAACCCCATTTTTTTTAGTTTGAAAGTGGCTGATCTGGCAGCGCTGTCACCTGTTGAGCATAATTTTGCCAACAATGGAGTGGAGTACAGCTACAGCACTAATGAATATGCTGCTCCGCGGTGTACTGTGAATTCCCCAGTTGTCAATGCTTTAAAATATATGTATCAATGCACAGTTATAAAAAGTATTTATAATAAATTGTTTTCTGTGAGCTGCATACAAATATTGATTAGCAGGAGTCCCTTGAAAATTTATTAGTTAAAACGGCTTCTGATAACAAATAAGATTAGGAAAATCACAGAGCTCTTGAATTGCTAAAATGTAATCTCACCTGTTAACCATAGCAACCAATTTGATTTTGATGAGTTATCTCTTAAATTATCAAGCCTTAGTAACGAAATCAACGCAATATTAAACGAAATGGAAGAATACTAAGTTTTCTGTGACTATTTATCTTAATAAGTAAAATAAAATATTATAGGCTAATTATCAACAGTTAATAACACAGACGTTAAACTATATAATATCTTTTTAGTTTTTATTTTCTTAACTGTTTGACGTTTACATTTCTTATTTATTTCCTCTTTTTATCTTTTATGTATACCAAGCCCATCTTGGTAACTAGTTACCCAAGTAAATAAAATATATTATGAAAACAATTAACAGTTTAATATGCCTTGCAAATATCTCATTAATATATTCTTAAATAATTTATATTCAATATCAACGAGATGCAAATAATATCCCAATAAAAATAATCAAAAATGTATACGCACATGTACTTGGTTATGGATTATAAAATGTGTAATAAATATTTCGATTCATTTATTTATGAAAGAGTTTATCAAAATTACAAAACCCCTTATCAGTAATTACATAATAGCTTACCTTATTACTGAAAGCAGACTGCGCCCTGTATGACGTAACCACCCAGGGGAATATCTACGCCCATAAATCATAATATTTTTAGAGTAACGCCGTGCGACGATCTGGCAACGCCCGCTGGTCCGATCGACTGATAGGGCCACTCGGCGATAATCTTCAGCGGCGATAACTAGTACAAGAACTCGTGTGCCTTTATATGTATGTATAACCTTTGAATCCCGATCTGTTCTGTAATCACGTCCGCGCAGTACTCCGGCCAGTGCAGTTCTCGCCACTCCACGTGACCGCTAATCCGAGACGCGACGAGAGCCGCATGCAGGATAAATCCGCATGCAGTTTACCTGAAATTGGAGCAGCCCCACGCCGAAGCCGAAGCTGAAAATCAAAACTTCCCGCCCTCCTACCGGTTTGGCGTCCCCCGCGCCAACCAGCGATAATAACTGACCGCGCAAGTTTTCTGACTTCAAGCATACGCCCCAATAATTGCTGTCGCCCGCATAACCAGAACCTGAAAGACATCCGAACCGGCACAGAACTGCATTCGCTCGCCGTCATGGGGGACAGAAAATCGGAAAAGTCGCCGTTCATCAGCGGGCAGCCGGCTCCAGTGATGCTTAATCCTTCGTGGGAGTCCAATCTGCCGCCGCATGACTCCAACGGGAAGGGATCTATTACGGGGTCGGTGATAGCCAAGCTGGGCCTGTCGGTGCCGAAGGACAAGTATCGCATCGTCTTCTTCATCTTCATGCTGCACGGCCTGGGCACGCTGATGCCATGGAACATGTTCATCACCGCCAAGTCCTACTTCGAGGACTTCAAGTTCGGGGCAAACAACACGGTGGCCACGGACATTAACTATCGGACCAACTTCATGCAAAACATGGGATTCGCCTCACAGATTCCCAACGTCCTGTTCAACTGGCTCAACATCTTTGTCAACTTCGGCGGGGACCTAACCAGCCGGATTGTATACAGCATCATCACCGAAATGGTCATCCTGCTGGTGACCATTGTTTTGGCCATGCTGGACTCGTCCGCGTGGCCGGGCCTCTTCTTCTGGATCACGATGTCTTGCATTGTCCTACTCAACGTGTGCAACGGCATCTACCAGAACACCATCTATGGTATCGTGGCCTCGCTGCCGATTAAGTACACTGGTGCCGTGGTGCTGGGCTCGAATATCTGCGGCTGCTTCACCACCATTATGTCCATTCTGTGCGCCATGATCTTCGACTCGAAGCGCACGGCGGCCATTTACTATTTTGTGACGGCCATCCTGGTGCTGCTGCTCTGCTTCGACACGTACTTCGCTCTGCCGCTTAACAAGTTCTTCCGGCACCATGAGACCATCAGCCGGAGCAACGAGAAGAAGACGGACTCCAAGCAGCAGCTGAATGTGCCCTACTGGGCGATCTTTAAGAAGGCCTCGCCGCAGCTGTTCAACATCTTCTTCACGTTCTTCGTGTCTCTGGCCGTGTTCCCCGCCATCCAGTCCAGCGTACACCAATCGGACCCGGACTTCGTGGTCAGCAATGAGTACTACGTGTTGATCACGTGCTTCCTCACGTTCAACGTGTGCGCCATGCTGGGCAGCCTGACCACGTCCTGGGTACAGTGGCCGGGCCCGCGGTTCCTTGTCGTGCCGGTGGTGCTGCGCGTGGTTTTCATCCCGCTGTTCGTGTTCTGCAACTACGCCCCTCCGGACACCACGCGCTCCCTGGCGGTGTACATCGACAACGATTGGATTTACTGGGGCATCGGCATCCTGATGGCCTACAGCTCCGGCTATCTTAGCTCCCTGGGCATGATGTATGCCCCGCAGACCGTGCATGCCAAGTACCAGACGACGGCTGGCATGTTCGCAGCTGCCATGCTGATAACGGGCATTTTTTCCGGAGTGATGTTCTCTTATCTCGGTCCCTGGTTTGTGGTGTAGTCCGCCAGCATATCACTGACTCCTTAGATTTCATGTGGGAGCAGCTTATCCTATTTTTACAACTAAAAACAACTAATTGCCCCTTGGCCATGCCAGCGCTGACGTCCCAAGACGGAGAACTCCCATTTTTCATTGTTCATTATTCATTATTATTAACATACATACAATTTATTTCTCGTTGGTTTCGTTTTAACCAATCATTTCTGACACACGTTTCATTAAATAAAGTTGTCAATTTTTACTTTAATAACAACACCAACTGCATTTATACAAATATAATAATGGTACAAATTAAATCAACAAAAAACATATTAACCATAAGAAAGATGTGCCGACAAAAGAAGAGAGAGAACTGTGTATTGTCTGACAATTGGGTCCTAATTGATATACATATATCAATTAGACAGGGGTCTAACAAGTCAATGGAATATTTGGTTCGCTTCTATCACAGCTCCATCCGAACTGGCACCAATGTGCACACAAAACAAAATAAATATTGAGGCCGCAAACTGCACGCCGAATACATTTTGGACAAAACAATAATGCTGGACAAGATAAGGAGTAGCTACACCTTGTGTGGGATTTCGTAGTTATTGGAAATATAAGGGAGCCGTTTTCATGCTAAAGTCAGCTTAGAATTTCTTTGAATTTAATTTAATTTTCCTAATTTTTACAATATAAATCAAAGTAAGTCGATATATAGTATGAAGATATGTCCGTTTGCTTGAAATAGTTTCCTTGTCATAGTTTATAGTTAGTATAAATAGCCAAATTGAAAGAAAAACAAATTTGTTTATAGTTGCAGGGGTATGAAAACATTGTCTTGCCAAAAATGTAATATTGTTCTTTCTTCTTGGACAATAATATTTACAGAATATTTGCAGCGCCTTTGGAACTAAATTTTGTATATTGTAAGACCTTAATTTGTTGTATATTTTCATAAAATACCTATTTCAATGTTTGTCGTCATTTAACGATTAGCCAATTGTTTTTATAGTTCGTTTTTAAAAATGCAATAAATAAAGGTTGTAAGGCGAATAACAAATTTCCACAAATCAGGCAGGCGGACGCTTTTCCCACGCTAATTCACCACTTAATGCTCGTCTAGAATACGTTTTTATAGCTTACTATATATTACGTTTCTGTTTAAAAGTTGTACACCTTCAGGCAAGCGTAAGATAAACATTTAGGCGGCGCAACTTCTCAACAACTGATCCAATATACTTCAGTTTAAACAAGACGCCGAAAAATATAGGCAAACAACGGATACCAGGACAAACAACGCTATCTGCGAAGCCACATAATTAGCCTAGGGAGAAGCTACTAGCTAGCAGATAAACATATCAGTTCCACTTGTCAGTTGGGTGACATCTAATAGCTATTTATGTATGTACAGGGGCGAAACAAGGGGCAAGGGGCAATCTCAAGGTGAGCTCTTATCAGCGCCCAAAAAGTACATAATCTTTAGCAGCTCACTGAACTTGGGCGAGTCCCGGGGATGACGCTTCTCTAGGCCAGCGATCTGCTCGAGGGCCACCTCCACATCCACCACATTGCACAGGATCGACTGCAGGCGCTTGGGAAACTTCCCTGCATATCCCTCCACCCGCCGACGCGTCGTCTCCAGCATGTCCAGCTGATCCTGTGGGCCCACCTTGTGGTAGCTGACCACCAGCGTGGTCAGCTGCGGTAGGCTGTCGGCCAGCGGAAATCCATAGTCCTGGGCATCGGATAACCCCAGGCGTTCCAAGCGTTTACTGCCCTCCGCCTGCAGAATGGTCGCCTCAACGGGATGTCGGTTGGAGGTGAGATCAAGGTGCTTGAGCGGCAGACATTCCAGCAGCTCGGACAGGTAAGGTAGCTCCACGGAGCACTCTGGAGCCACCAGCGACTCCAGCTTGTCCAGGCTGGTGATGAACTTCCCCGTGATATAGGCACTGGAAACGCTCAAGCTGCGCAGCTGGCGGCAGCTCTTGGAAATCGTGTTGATCATGCTGTTGTTCATACCCTCGTCTGCGATGCACAGCTCCCGCAGGTTGCTGTAGTCGCGGCGCAGGTAGAAGGCCAGATCCGGCCTCATTAGGTGGCGACCCAGGTACGAATCGAAGGCCTTCTTGTGCACGTTCCAAATGTATAGCTCCTCCATTGCCGCGCTGGTCAGCTCGAAGAAGAAAATGTAATCCTCCTTGCTCAGAGGCTCCAGAATGGAATCGGATACGGATACCTTCCGGTAGCGAGGCTTTCGCCACACAATCAGGCACAGCAGATCCTGAAACCTCGGCGACAGCCGGGCCATCTTTATCTGCTCCACGAGCGGCAGGAACTCCAGTATATGGCACACGCAGTCATCGTTAAGTGCCTCCATGAATAAAATAAATAAATAATTGTAACGTAAATATGTTTCTTGTTTTGACTATGTAATCTGTGTGACCCGGCGTTGGCAGATGAAAAATACCATTGTTGTTAGCAGCGTAGGTGGCAGCAGTGGTCGTTCAAAGAAATCCATATGGCAACGCCTGAAATTCATATTCGAATAAATCCGTTAAAAGTAAAATAGTTTTTCATAAACTTTGCTGAAACCAAACTGTTACAAAAATTGCTAATTACTAATACACAGTAAAAAGTAAATGAGCAATTATCTAATGGGCAATCAAAGTGAAGAAGAAAATGTGTTAAGTTATTTTTGAGGCGAAAACTATAGTAAAACAGTTTATTTTAGTGCTCAGATTTACTTTTGGAAAATATTTTGTTTTCAAGATACTAATCACATAAGTCCAAGGTATTCTCACACGACTCAGACAGAACTGACTTATTCAAAACCCAGTTCAAACACAGTTTTCAGGCAAAAGTTTTATATAGATTTAATTTTGTATCAATGTTTTACGATAAATTGTTTTTCATCATTATTTTATGTCTTTTTAAACTTTTTAAGACTTGCAAAAGAAGTCGTTAAATAATTTGTAAGATATTCGAAATATTTTAATTTTAAATTTAATCACAATCTTGTAAAAACATCTTAAAATATGTACTTAAGAAAGTTGTATTTATATTAAATGTGAATTACTTTTGTGTTTTCGTAGCTATTACTTATTTAAACTCGTACTATACAAAAATTATATTTTAATTTTACATACACACATATAAATACAAAAATAAAGAATTACCCATATAATAGAAAAACAATAAAAGTCAAAACATGATCATTTTTCTTGATCTCTCAAAACTGAGAGTCAGTATGCCAGTTTTTTATATCTTACATTAAGTATATTATATTATAGTATTTTGTTTTTAGTCTCTAAAAACTCAAATATATATAAATATGTACATATATTTTATTATTTTAATCGATGCTCCACGCAGCACTGCATAAGGCTCCCTTGAAAATCATTCCATTGACAGATCTCCTGCCTGCCATCCAAAAAACAGAATGGAAAAGTTTCAGCACATGCCCGCGGCCCCCGTAGCCATCTTGCATACGTATCAATTAACATTTTGAGTGGGTTTCCATGTTGAACTGTCACTGTTATACGCATCATGCGGCTTCGCCCGCCCTCTCTATGCGATGTAGTAGAGCCGAAAAACCCCAAACCCAATTCCAATTCCTCGACTGTGTCTGTTCGCTCCCGCCACGGTACGGGCCTCACATGATTTGTGCGTGACCATGCGAAATGTAAATTATTTATGTATTGTGCGTCCGTACATAAGGCATTATCCTGCGACTGGCACTGCGACTGTATTGAGTCCTACTCGGCTCTGACAGACGGCAGGCTGCTCCAAAGTATGAATCGCCGTCTCCGTCTCGGATTCACAATAGCGCAGAAATAGCCAACTGTTGGAGGAACCCTTGTCAGGACATCGGACAGCAATTGATTGGCATTAGGCGGCGGACTGGGCAGGCGGCAGCAGTCTCCGAGTGTGTCCTGAATAACATATCGGGGCAGAAAAATTAAAGCAAACACTTAAAATTTACATTTCAGCTATCGTAGGTGCCATAAATTGGAATCGATGCCGTTAAATTAGGTCACTGAACCCACGTCATGTGTGCCGTAAGCTGACACCTTCCTTGATTGCTAACCAAATACCGCACACTTTATGAATGAAAACTTTATATTTGTAAATGGCATTTTAAAAATCATGTATCTTTCTTCAATATATAAAAAAAGGTATTATTTATCAAATGCTTATATACAGAGAGAGAAAATTATGCATTGGTTGAGTAGAAAAAATAGCTTAATTTGGCGACAAATAACGCTATATAAGAACTATTTTACTCAAAGCTAGTATAAGTATTGTAGAGGAGTATTAAAGTTCCTAAAAAATTTACAAAAATTCCTAAAATTGAGAGTTTTAACCGAATCACCCAATTTATATTCTCTGGGTCTACATATATGTAAAAGTCATTGAATTTAACACGATAAATTAATATGAATAATACACGAAATAAGAGATCTTAAATTTGATCACACTGTATATTTTTTTTATTTAATCAAATTGAGACGTCTAAACGGTTAGTGCCTAGTTGACAGAGTATAGTAGTATAGTATAGTAGTATGACAGAGTATACTGAAGTATATTTTCTTTTTGTCCTTTTCAAATACTCTTCAAAGTTGACATAAAACTTGTACATATGCCTTAAGTAATTAATTTAAGCAGTTTGTAAGGAACAACCTTTAAAAACCATATTTTAGTAGGGCTCCAAACTAGATGTAACCCCTAAGTGTGTTTTTTGAATCGAAAATAAAGATTTTTAAAAAGAATGTATAATAGTTTTATTAATTTCATTACGTTTATTTTATTGCAACTCAAAGATTAAAGCCAAAAAGCGATTCAACTACCAAAACAATTCCCAGGCAAGTGCACTCGTTGATAAATATTAAAGCATATTGTTAAGCAATTTGAAGTGCTGTTTTGGCATCGCAAGCTGACAGTCTAAAGCAACTCAGACCGTCTAATCCGGTTATATAATCGCTGGTAAATTTGATACAACCGTAGGCTATTGTTTAAATTAGATAATGACCCGGAGTGACATACGTGAATCGCAGTGGGAGGAACAGTGGGCGGTCCATTCCGCCCTCGTCGTCTCGGGTTTCCCGATTTAAGTGGCCGGCAATTTGTGCCGGACATTTCCCTTGTTCTTGCTGCTCAATTAGAGCAGTCGGCCATGCCATCCGTGCATTATTTTATACATACTATATATACTTTCATATTTGTTCCCGATAACCGGCGAGGCGGCCAACACCACGCTCGAGTGGCAATTAGACGCTTAGTGGCAAAATCGCTTCGATAAATTATTAGTTGCCAAAAGGAGGGCTTTTAAAACTTGCCACCTTTTCGGCTCCGGTTCGTTTGCGGCACACAAAAACAACAAAGAAAAAGATTAACGAAGGGAAAAAGCTGTGTGTAGAACGGCATCAAATATGCAACACTTTTTCTTGCTCAGCGCCTTGGCAAACAATTGGCCAATTAAGTCGAAAGTTTGCCTGCTTGAATCAGGAAGGTCTCTGCCTGGCTAGGGGCCTGCCGGACTCCTTCGCTTGGCCCACATCCAGTGGCCCCAACCGATGGCTATTGCATGCCAGGCGCACATTTTGAGGCCATTTGCGTGCCGCCTTTTAGTGGCCAACAAAGGGGCGTGGGCGAAAAAATCGGGACAGCGGACTGCAGCTCGTTACGTGTTTTATGCAGATTGCTACCGGACTTTTCCACGGTTTACATTTTCGATTTTCTGCTCCTTCTCCGGCCGGCAGAACGGGAAATTCGCAGACAGTTTGGCATCGCCGCCGCTTCAGTGGAACTCTTTCAGGTACTGAGTGCAATATTTCATTTTTAATTCGGACCCCAGAGGTGTGGATTTGATTTAGTTCGCCAATAGCCCAGGAAATTGATCGACATTTTTCAGCTATAATGCTGGGAATTTCCCCAGTTGGAAATGATGGGAAAATGCACAATGCTTACGTATTATTGGCTGGGGATTGCTTGAATGAAATGGCTTGAATTAAAGTTAACAAAGGGATGTTTCTAAGCTTGAATCGAATCTGTGCTGATATACTTATATTTATAAATACTTACTGTAATAATTAGAGCTATCAATCCTTTTTTAAGCAGCTTCATAATTAATTCCCGCAAATAAAAACATCAGCTTATTCAGTGTTCTGTTTATTCCTTCATTTATTATAAGGATTTTCATTTGTCATAAACTTCCATTACTAAATGCCTGGCGAAATTATTGAACGTCTCAGCTAATTAAGTCAATTACATAATTACATAATTAGTTTAAATTCATATTATTATACTTGTAGTGGTTAGTTTTGGTTTTGCTTCATGGAAGAGAAGAAACTTGTTGGATCACAAAGGTTTTGTTTTCGCTATCGGCCTGTTTGCCTCAAATACTCGTATGTATTTCACAAACGCTCTCTAACGAAAGGAGTAAACAAAGTTTTTTGAATTGAGTCAACCGGTTAAAGCTTATTTACATTCAAGAACATAACTAACAACATGTTTTAGATCGAGTTCGTGGGACTTAGGCTAGGTCCATCCTTGCTGGGATCTACTTAAGGAATTAATAGATTCTTTCGTTTAGTTTACGGTAAGGCTGAAGACAGAGTATTAAAATTGTTTATTGTTTAAGAGTAAAAGTTGTTTATAAAATATATTTATCATATATCAAAGTATAGTTATTTAGTTATTTATGCATAGGCGTATATTACAGTTTACCTTTTATACAGAGCCACTCGCCGGCCTCCCCTCCACGGCGAGTTTCCATTTGAGCTAATAGTATTTTAACAGTACAGAGTTAGTTTTGCTTTGACTTTGAGTGGTTTTCGGTTTGGTTTTCATTGGTTTGGTTTTCAAAGGTCGTAACTCGAATAATTCAAACGTTTGATCCACTAATCGAACTAAGCTACCATATCCGTATGTGTATACATATTTATTCGATTTCTTGTATATATCGTAGGTGTATATATATGCTTGTATAATTACTAAATGGTATTTGAGTCAATATTCATTATGTCGTATGTGGTTCTATGTATATATTGCAAATTTCGTTAATCCTCTACTGCGCGTGGCTACAATTTCATAATTTGTATATGTGTATATATATTTTTTAATTACTTCCGCATGTCTCTTTGGTAATTGGTCCTTAGTACACTACATAGAAAGCATTAAGTATTCTTTTTTTTGGTATTTGGGTTTCGGTATCGTTTTGTTTTCACGCCATTCAAATTTCCCCCGACACGGCATCGCACTTATGGCTTCATCTCGGAGAGTCCAGGGGAACAATGGTCTCCAGCCTAGGCCCTTTTAAAGGCAAACACCTTTCTCCTTTATATGGCGATGGGGGCGGGATTGAGAGCAGCAGATGGCCTTTTACAGCCCCTCTTGCAGACGACCTTTCTCCGGCTAAATATAAACACCTTCGCACAGATACACACATCGGCTGCTCGGCTGCTCGACTGTTTGGCTGCTCGACTGGCCAGGTGTGGCGGTGCGGCACCTGTGCGAGTTAATTGTGGACAGGAAAACCTGCGGCTTAGCCAAACATTGGCATGCGTTTTGCCGGCGTCTAAAAACGCGACGTAAAAAGCTGAAACCGCCAGCGCGGCACATAAAAGTGTCAGGCAGACATAAATTTATGTTGGCTTGCAATTTTCCAGCACCAATGCCGGCGCACACATCACTGCCTGCCTACCTTGGTGGCTGGAAATGGGTTAGCTTGTAAGGACGAGTTTATATTTTGTGTAGCATACTCTGCGGCCAACGCGGCTTTATTATTAAAATTGCCCTGAAAGTTGGGGGAAGAACTCTAGACCGCTGGGATTGCTAGGGGCTGCAGGAGCCGTAACTGGATACACACGTTTATATTTATATAAATTTTGCGAGCGTTAAAGTACTGCAGCGTTCGCGCAACTTGAGCAGATTTTATGGCAAAATAAAGTTGGAAGATTGTCGGCCACTTTGCAGTGGCTAAACGTGTAAGATTGCTGCTAGTTAACAAATTGTTGTATTTAAGCGAAAGCCTAAATTGGCTCAGATTTTCTAAATTAAATTCAGAATGCTTGTTGGGCCCCATTTTCAACATCTTTATAAATAGTCGTCTGCCCGCGAGGAAGCTAAAAGTTCAGGTACTTCACTGTGTACCGTATCCCATTAGGGGTATCATGGGCCCGTGTTCATTGGACACAGTATACCACGGGTTATGCCGCATCTCCCAAGAAACTGCCAGCACAACCGTCATAATTAAGGACCGCAACTGAGTCGGAATTTGCCCGGCGGCTGCTAATTAACTACCGCTCTCAAAAGTGTGCCGTGCCAAATATCTAATTAAAGCTAATCCTTTTCTGCATATTGCTCAGGTCTGTGCTGTGGGAGGCTTTGGGATGAGGAAACTGGTTTTAATTGAGATTTTTGCCAACTGTGCGATGCGGTGTCCTTTTGCGCCGTGGAGCTCGCCTACTTGCCGCTCCCGATCCCGATTCTGTGATTCGAGCATTGATTTCCATACCATTTTATGTTTAATGTGTATCGCAGCTATTTTTGACCTTTCTCAGTTGTGTTTATACTTTAATCCTCGCTTAATCAACTACTTTTTTAGGTTTTCGGATTCGGATTAACGCTACTGTCACTACTCTCGTTTAGAAATGTATTTTTTTTGTTGTTGCCTTCGGTGCGAAGTAATGGCAATAGAAATGAACAAAAAGTCACAAATTTAACTATTTAATATTTTAAATATCATTGCGCTACTTACATGCATTTAAACTAATTAATTGGTTTGTTTGTTTTGTAATTTCTGTAAGTTTGTATTTTCATCCTTTGTCCTCCCTTGTTAATTTAATTTTACTTTGGCCATTTTGTGTGTGTGCGTTTTTTTGTGTTGTGTTTGCTTACTGAAAATTCAATTATTTCAGCATTTATTCGAAAGTATTTTGTTGGTTGTTTGTTGCTCATTTCATGTTGCTTCAATAATTTATGCTTTATTTATTGCCGTGTTTTTATATCGCTTGATTTAATTAAACTTTCTGCAAACGAATTCTTTGCTCTTCAGCTGATGAGGGCCTGGCCCATCTCGCTCGGACATGGTTCAGTTTTATTCGGTGTTCTTTCCGGCAGTAAATTTAATGGTCAAATTTTCGACTAACGAAAATAAAATTAAAAGCGTAATTTAATCTATCCAAACAATGACTGAATTGAATTCAAATTCAATGCGTGTTTAATCTTGGAATAAGTTCAGTTCACGAGTTCTCGCTTCAATCGAAAGTTCTATTAGCACAGTTTGCAAATCCAGATCCAATTATGAGCAAAGTCCATAAATTCGGCCCCAATTTATGGGCCACTTTCCGCCCCTGTGAGCCATTACACATTTTGGGAAACTTTCCCCTGGCAAATGATATTCGACTATCAGAAAATGTCATTTAGAATGCCGTCCGATTTGATTTATGCTGGCCATTTCCGTACAGGCGGGACAACCTCAACCTCAGCTGGTTCACGTGTACAATTTTCTATAAATTTGTTTTTCGATTGTACTTCTGTTCGCTGTTCATTGGAAATTTATGCAAAAAATTCATAAATTACATCGATATGGCAAAATAAAAGTGGCGGGGAATAAGTAAAGACGGAACAGTCGAAGTCGCGAATACCCTGGTTGTACAGGGGTTTGCTTTATCAAATATATTTAAAGATATTAATTAAAGGAATGCCAAAAAATAAGGATCAAAACTTGCTGACATTTTAGGAACTCAATGCATATGTTAAAGTAACACAAATGACCTTTCTCTTCTTTTTTTTTGTAATTTATGCAAGTACATAACTCTTAAAAGTTGGTTGTAAAGATTCCGTGTGGCTTATAAGCTGCACATCATCGCGTTTACAGCCAGCTACATGTTACCTTCGCTTCGACGCGCTTCTAAGAAACAAAAGAGCGGGAAATATGGGAATACGAAGATATTGGACAAGGACACGTGGGGCAAGGGCTTGCCGGAATTGGAAAACCTTTTTACGAGAGTATCGAAATGTCACACCTGTCAGCGGAGAAAAAGCCGCATGTGTAAATTTTTATTGCCTACCTTTGTGCGTGCTCTCGCGCACTCTTATTCCCTCTGCCGCGCTCTCTCTCTCTCTGTCGTTGTGCTTGTGTCTGTGTGCGAGTGTCGGGGTCTGTGCCTGTGTGAGTTATGTTTTCACAACCATGTTGATTTTGTTCGCTTTGTCTGCACACATATACATATACATACACTTGTTTGTTTATGCTGCTTTTTGTACACTCTTACTTGGCATTTCGTTTCGCTTTCGCTGCTGCTTCTGCGGCGGCTGCTGCCGCTGCTGCCGCTGCTGCTTTGCTTATTAATTTTACACAAAATGCCATTTAACTTAGTTGCTTGTTGTTGCCGGGCTATTTGTGTCGCCATTTAACAGTTCTCTGTCCCTGGGTGTGTGTCGGTCTGCTGTGTGTGTGTTTCTGTGGGTGTGCCGATGATAAATCACATTTAATGCAATTCACAAAACCATTTCGTTCGCACGTTCCGGTTGAAGTTAGCGACGTTTCATACTTTGTTGTTGCTTATCAGAAATATGCTGTTTATATATATACTTATATTGTTGGTGATTCCATAATTTATGCTTATTGCTGCTGCATATCGCCGCCACTCCCCAGACCAGCCTTCGTTTCCGGCGGCACCTGTTGTCGGAAAATTATATAAAAAGCGCCGTTATTTCATCACATCGAATTCAATTATCTTCTACACTGATTGGCAGACAGAGCAAGAGCAAGAGTAAGAGCAAGATAGAGAGTGAAACTGGATAGGATACTTGTTTGGCAGGATAGCAGTTTACATGTAAAATAGTAAGCACAATCAAGGCATAAGCAAACATTTAGGTAAAGTAGATAGTCCGTGTGGGTGTTTGTGTGTGTATATTGTGTGGGTGCGTGTGTACTTCTAGCCTGCTTAAAAGGAAAATACATCGAGCAACAAAAAGTCCCAATAAAAGAGTCGCACACGCACACACCAAAAGATACATATGTAGGACAGCCAAAACAATTTGTTTGAATCAAACAAAGGATCAACGGGAATTCAGGACAAAGGAAAAACAAAAAAATATATATATGTACATATATATCCAAGGCGAAACAACTTTCAGAATAATAATGGGGAAAATGGGCTCCCAAACAGAGGAAGATGGGGAACTCATAACGAAAACTTGCAGCAGACAAGAGCCAAAAATAATCCAGGGAAGACCAACCGAAAACTAAAATAAACACAAGTAAGTTCAACTGGAAGCCGCAATATCCCCGGGAAAAAAGCCAACAAACCAACAGCAAACACATACGATTATGACTGGGACAGGGACCGAAAATGAAGTTTTGGCTGGTAAGCCATATTAAGCCTAAAGTGTAACCAGTGTAATTCGGATTCAACCCGTGTAATATTAACTTAAAATACCACATAGGAAGCTCTTCGCGGTAACTTAAAGTTTATGAAGGGAAACTATTCGGATAGGAAGGGAAGGCTACAACAAAGAAACAACAAAAATGGGAAATATGATATACAATTTTCGTGATTTTCCTAAATAAATAATTTGTTTTAGTTTTGCTTTATTTAGAAAATTAACTTTTTAAAATAAACGGAAAGCAAATGCATAATATTGGACGAAGTCCAACAAAGTTTTTCACGATATAAAATCTCGGACTTAAAACATAACATAAAATATTTCACTACCAAACGTAGTGAAGACAGAATATATTAATATTTGCCGCAAAGACCGATCTAAAATTCGAGATATTGGTGGAGCAATAACTATATATGATATCGGTCTGAGCCAGAGAAGAGTATAAAATTAGCTTACAAATTACAAAATTAAATTAAATAACCTTTTTAGGCTTATTATTCAGATAATATTGATTATATCGATATTTTTGATTTTTAAAATGTTGACACATCAAACATTACGATATTTTCGATATATATCTAACTGGGAAACATCATCGCTATTAAATATTGATTTTACTACGCATGCTTACACAGAGTTGGGATATAAAAGAGCTCGTTCCGGAATCAAATCAAGCTCTCTTAGGGACTATCTCTTTTTTCAGGTTAAAAAAACTAATAACAAATAAAAATGTATTGAAGAAAATGGAAATATATCCGTGTGGAAAGTGGTGTCTAAACATATAACATCTACATTTATCGTAACACTTAATATTTTGTGACAGAGAGTACATAGGTTCGGTCCCCATCCAAAATTGACAACATGACATTGAAACAGCGAATAAATTGGTAAACAGATTGAGGGAACCTTCAACTAATGACAACATCGACAATGATAACGACAATTATAAACCATTCGAAAGCAATGGGAAATCGACGACGAAGACAAACCGAAAATGCGATGAAGGACAACTGGCAACGGCGACAGTACCTACTATCTGGAGAATGCGGGAATGGAATCAAACTTAGCGGCCATAGAAACTATGAAAGTCCAGGAAATCCATGGAATCTGTTTGATTTTGTTGTTGCTGATCGATCTATACGAGGGGGCGGTGAACGAGAACGTAACCGAAAATTCAACCGAAAACAAATAACAATTGTTGGTGGTATGTTTTGGCGGTGAGTTGGTGATTTTTGTATTTATTTGGAGAGCAGGAGAAACAGAGAGATATATATAAATATATAATTGTGGTAGGAGAGTGGAATATCATACAAAATAATGGCCCAGGCTCGGAGTCGAATCACTTACCAGTTTCTTGAAGCAGTCCTCGAAGAAGGCGGTCATCGAGCGGTACAGGTGTCGCTTGACCCCTGATAAACTATGGCCCTCGTCCGGATATATTTGCTGCTTGTAGAGCACTCCCTTGCTGGTCAGGGATCTGGCCAGCACCATCGACTGCTGCACATGCACATTGTCGTCGGCTGTACCATGGACGAGCAGGAACTGGCGATCCCGCAGGTTGTCCACGTACTTGGACAGATCGCTCTCCTCGTAGCCCTTGTAGTTATCCGTCACGTTGGGGAAACTCAGATAGCGCTCGGCATAGGTGGAGTCTGAATTAAAGTAGAGAAGGTTTACTTCGATTTTTAGGATATTCTATTTATAATTTGTGAACTCACCATACAGCTTCCAATTGGTCACCGGCGATACACTTATTCCGCACTGGAAGATCGACTGCTGGCCAGCCAAGGCCAGCGCAGCCGTGTATCCGCCGTAGCTCCAGCCCCAGACGCCCATGCGCCGGGAGTCGATGAAGTGCAGGTTGTCCCTGAGGTACTCGCTGACCTCCAGTTGGTCGGAGACCTCCACGCTGCCCAAGCGCTTGTAAACCTCGTGAAGCAGCTGGTAGCCCTGGCCCGCGGAGCCACGTCCGTCGATCTCCACGACAATATAGTCCTTGCTGCCCGCCAGGTAGGTGTTCCAATCGACGTGCCAGCGATCGGTGACCAGTTGGGACCCGGGACCCGAGTAAACGTGCAAGATGGTGGGATACCGCGTGATCTCGTCCTCGCGCAGAACAGGCGGAAGATAGAGGCGCACCTGAGCGTGGTATCCTCCGGAGATCATCACGGGGAATGTCTTGACCTGCGGCATGGCTGTCTTGGCCATCTTTTCCTTTAACCGAGTGTTGTTCTGCACGGTGACCAGGAGTTCCAGGAACTGTGACTTGGGCTCCTCGACCATCTTCTCCTCCCCTCCCTCCGTAGGAGGCACCTCTTGCTGGGTGCTCTGTCTCTTCACCTTGACAGCCGCCGGAGTGGAGGATTTGAGGCCGTAGATAATGGAGCTGGGTACAACGGGTCCCAGGCAGTCCACCAGGACGTACTTCGCCCGCCGAGAGGGCGGAAACTTGGCCTCGTGGTACAGGCACTCACTCGGAGGCGGTGGCAAAGGAGCACTCTGTCCCCTTCCTGGGCGCTGCTGTTCCACTGGCAGCGCAGGCTGCGGTGGAGGCTGCGCCTCTGCCTCCTCGGAGTCCTCCCAGTCATCGTCCCAGGCAGTCACCAACTTTGGTGGCGACTTGGTATGACCTTCCTCGTAGCCCTCGGCTTGCTGCATCAGCGCCGGACATGTCAGACAGTCTGGAGGCAGCAGGGCTTGGCCTTGGTGAGCCGGCAGGGCGGATACGCGATATAGGTGCTGCTGCGAGGGCAGGCGCTCCGGAGTGCCAAGGAAGTAGCTGGAATGATTACAAGTTCAATAGTTACAGGACTTCTACTAATAAACTTTTAAGTGGGGAAATGTTGCTTTACTTTAAATAATAATAATATAATATAATAAGATATATTGAGTAAAACTTCTGCTTCGATCTTGGAAACACATATAAATTACACTTTCAATATACATAGGAGCAACAGCTTTAGCTTGGCTTTATTTCAAGTAAACATGTTCCACCGCTCGAACGGAAGTTAAACCGGCTGCGTGTGTGCACAATCACTTACATCCAATTATCCAGCTGATCCCAGTGCAACAATTTATTCACCTCGTAGGGCCCGTGGGTGAGGGGCAGCACCCGGTTATTGTCGATGTCCACGTGCACGATGTGCCGGAAATAGCCTGCGATTAAGGGGTATTGGTTGGGAGGAAAGAGAGGAAGAGGGAGGCTCTGTCACTCCGACGAACAAAGGCCAATTTGACGTTTCAATGACTTACCAAACAGACCATCTCGCAGCGGTGAGATGGCCACATAGATGCTGGCATTGGCCGCAAACAGAGGCACTGCGACAGTGTCCACCCACCCGCGTCCGTCTCCGCTCACCCGGTGGGTCTGCAACGGCGGACGGGATTCATTAGCAGATTGCTGGCTCGGAAGCCTAATTGGACTCACCTCGATGCACTCGAAGGCGGGAGCCTTGCACACACTGACCACGGAGATGTTCTGAGGGCGATTCAGCCAGACGACGGCGATCTTTGAGTGGCTCACCCAACTGGCGCTGCTGAAGTAGTGATCTCTGTGTGTCAGAGCAGCCAAGAAGAATGTTAGGAATAGGTTTAAATAAATTAAATAGCTTAAAGAATCTACTTTTATTTGCTTGAATTTGAAATTATTAATAGTTTACATAATATGTTAAATAAGTAAGGCAAACTTACTCGTTAGCCAGAATCTGCGGTGGACGCAAGTCGGTGATGCGCACCTTTTGCGGATCCTTCAGATCGGCGACCCGCAAGGTCACTGTGGGATTCTGAGTGCCCGGCTTGGGATAGCTGCCGAAGGAAAACAAACGAGCAAAACAAATAGAGCGGGATTAAACCTTAATTCACCTTTTGCTCCATTCATTATTTGTCGACTTCAGGACAAAACCCAACCCTCCCGATTGGGACAGCTTTCCCTGGGCTCTATAGCCTCAGACGTCGGCCCTTTCCGGGCGCCTCCTTCAGCAATTTATCAAACCCAATTGACAGGGGATCAACCTGTATGGAGCCCGCACTCCGTGAATACGTCGCCGCCTGCCAAGGTGCCCCCAAAATGTTGTTTTGTCTTATGCCCGGTAACTAATTTCCATGCCCAGTCTGTCAGCACACACAACCTAGGCCGGGCGGTGAGAGAAGGGATTTTGGCGCAGGAAAAGGTTGAATCCACTGCCTAAATCCACCTACAAAAAGGTTACCCCACTGTCACCTCATGAATTTCAAGCGTGACGCTAGATCCCATTAGAGGTAACGACGGCCACGAGAGAGATGAGGCATCATTAACACATAATCGAAAAGCGATATAGCCCCAGTCCCGGCCTTAATGGGGTCACGACTTACCGTAAGGACCTGATTTCCGGGTACAGGTTGGCATGCGGATTACTGCTGCCCGACGAGCCGCCACTTCCTCCACCTCCTCCGCCACCGCCTGTTCCTCCTGTCGCCGCCGCTGCCGCTGCAGCTGCAGCCGCTCCGCCGGACGAGCTAGTCGTGCCGTACCAGGCAAAGTGCTGCTCCTGGACGTGAGTGTCGTTGAAGGTGGCGTACAGCATCAGTTGGCCGTTGTCCGACATCCAAATCGCATTATTTGCATGGAGAATTTCCTCTGAAAATGCGAAACAGAACGAAAAATGTCAATAAGTGGCAGTTGAGTATAAAATCGGTTGGTGAGCGCAGTTCGGATTAAATTCATTTAAAAAAAGGGATTCCAGGAAAAGAAACAATTGTTAAATCTAGGAATTCAACTAAGGAAAAGAACATCTTAAAGTAGGTGGAAAAAATCACGTATACGACTTGTTGTCTCCTCACCTTCATACAGCCAGTCCGGTACGCCGTTGTACACCACTCCGGGCACCGCATCATGGGTAATCCGATGCGCCGTCGGGCTGCGCACCTCCGTGCGGTAATAGATGTCGTAGCCCTGCACCCAGACCAGCGCGTTTCCGGCGGGCGTGAATCGCGCAAAGTGCAGATACGGCCACTCATCCTGGTGCGGACTGTGCCGCAGCTTGATGCTTTCGCTGCAGGGAGGAATTCGGGGTAAGGGGGCTCTACGATTACGGTTTAATTCGAACTTACCTGGTCTGGATGTCGTAGAGCGTGTATTGGGCCAGGTAGGAGTGGCGGAACAGTTTCACAACATTCTGGGCCAGGAGCAGATAGCGCTTGTCCGCCGATATGGTGAAGGTGAAGGGGGCCAGGGTTTTCTGCGGGCGCGGTATTGGTATTAAATGGAATTAAATGCTGCCTGCAAATTGTGTGGAAATGTGATGAGAGTGGGGCCTGCCACCGTCACCGACAGCAGCGCGGCTGTTACAATGCGAACACGTTGCGTATACGCAATTTTAATTAAATTTTTAATGGTCTTCTCAGATTCGCACGCAAAATTGCGGAAGTTTTGCTGGTGGCACGGCGGGAAATTTTCGAAATTTGCGGCATTGTTTATGGGCCCTGAATGCGGAATTTGTTGCCAAAGAGTTGCCGCCTTAATTTGGTCGGGAAAAGTGCTCTGCAAATGCTTTCCCCCTAGAGCAACTCAATCAAGAGCCTAGCCGAGCCGAGCTTAGCATTTAGCTATTCATTGCTCATTTCTTGTTTGAGTTTGTGTAAGAAATAACTTTACACCAGATCCTTAACTGGGCATGAATATGCATTGCCATTACGTACTTTTGACTGCTCACTCGAGCAGCCTTGGATTTGGCAGTACATTAATTATTTCCCACTCAGCTGGCAACTGTTGACTTGCAGTGGCTGTGCACTTGTTGCTGTCTGCATAGTTTGGCTCCCCGAGGCACTCGAAATTTCGCCTGCCAAGTTGGCAAAGGAAAGGAAAACTCCTGCGCTCCTCTCCTCCTCCCTCCCACGGAATGGCGGTAGTTCATTCAGCTGCCTTTCCTTCGCATTCTCTTATTTGTTAGTTTTTCAATTTCAGCCCGCGCATTATTCATTAGAGAGCGTCCTACCTCGCTGCTCCCTCCTGGCCTTTCACATGTGTGTGTTTACCCCAGTCATTGACATAAAAATCTTTTTGCCTTTTATCGCAATCGCTGGATTGGGGCGAAAACCCTCCCAGCCCGCACTCAGTTAGCGATAACTTGGCCCATTTGTTTCGCCTACTTTTGTGCGCGCCATAATATCAGTTAACATTGCCAAGTCGAGTGTGTACACTTGAGATATCTGCCTTGCGGCACACCCACCTCTCGCATTCGCACAACACTCGCAAAACAGATATCTCTATAACAATAACAATGTCTGATAAATCAAGGAATAATTAAACTAATATTAAAAAACCCAATAGTAATATCAGTTTTAATAGTTATTCTGTTAATATATCTTAAGGTACAAAAGGTATTGACTGAATTTGTTAATACATACGTTAAATGTATGAGGAACGTATATCGAAATAAAAATTCCGATATGACTTATCGACAAAAATATCGTGCTCCATTCAATCTTGGAAAGATCATGAAATTTGATATATCAACGTTTGAAACATCGAATTTCAATAATATCGACATTAAAAAAATATTTTATTTGTATTTGAATTGTAGTTTTTATTTATGTTTATATAATATATATTTAAAACAGTGCTAGGCCAAAGTCAGTCAGTTTATCTGCCTGGATTCTGCTTACACATATGCAATGGCTGATTTTGAACACTACAGTATATGGCAATGTTTAAATATCCATTAGAATACCCACAATCGCGATAAATATCGATCCAGTTATGATGTATCGAATTTTCCCAATCCCTAATGTGTACATATTTATATTTAAAGTTTAAATCTATGAAGCTAGTCTTTGCTTACAAGAGTGTATATATTATCCACTATTTACACCTTTATTTATACGCCTTAAATTTGATAAAATCCGTTCAGGTGCGGCGAATAGTTCTATTGTAAGCTAAGTTTTTTCCCAGTGCACATAACCCGACTGACTATATCTAGGACTGCCGACAACTCCCCAGCTCGTAAATAAGATGGGGCAAATATTTATTCTGCTCAGAGAGATAAGCAATAAGCAAACAAACAGCGGGAGCGGTGGCTGGCCAGAGGGGAGGGGACGAACGGCGGACGAAATGTACTTACAAATGTCACATTGGACATGAGGACACGTTCCGAGCGATTGGCCGCATTCAGCAGACAGATGCGACCCAAATGGTCCTGGTAGAGGAACTCCTCGCCTGCGAAAAGATGAGATGAATTGAGAGCGGGGGGACACGAAAAACAGGGCGGAAATTAAAAGCGATTTGCCCGGCAGAATGGAAACCGATAGAATGGCACTCGTGGAGCATGAAGCATGGAGGACAGAGGACGAAGGACTCACCATCGATCCAACTGCCGTTGGCGTGCTGCGGCGTGAAGAGGCCATCGACGATGTCCTGCAGCTTGATGCGCTGACCCTTGACCCGCGGTCCCTCATCGGGCGGCGTGAGGAGCACCTTTTTTGATAAATTTAGAAATTTTATATGTTGTCTTCTGCACACTCACACACGACAGGCAGACAGGCAGGCAGGCACACGTGAACAACACACACAAAACACCAACAGCAACAACGAATGGAAAGGAAAATGTTCGGTGGTGTGGGGTTAAATTTATCAGGCAGCCACAAATTCGCAAAAGAAGTAAACAAACAGACAAAAGACAAAAATGAGCGTAACGTATTTACACATAAAATTTATCACATTTTCTTCAATTTTTTTATATATAGGATAGGTAGGTACGTAAAGACATATATACACATAAATATTAATGGAAGTTTTAGTTTCCTTTTTTCTTCAGCACAAATTGTTGTGAAAATATCTACGGGTAGAACCCCAAAAGTGGGCCAAAAACTGCACAGTTTGGCCAATTAAAAAAGAAAACTTTTACCATCCAATTACGCGTGTGGATTTGTTTTTATTTCTGTGGTGATTTTGGACAGAATAACATTTTACGTATTTCAAAACACGTCAGCTTTGCAGACCAATGAAATTCGCATTGCGGTGCGTATTTTTACAGTGACTAGAAGTGTATGTGAGACTATCTGAAATACCCTTACTAGATGGTATTATACACTTAAAGCTTTTATTTAATTTAAAATATCGCTCCTGCTCAATTTTCTAATTTCGATTAATATATTTTGTATCGATTTTACTTAAAATATTTGTGTTTATTTGTTGAGAAGTGGGACTTGTACAGTTTTATCTAGATTCTTAAATAAGTTAAGTCTGTGCCAGTTTCCTTTAAAGAGTAACCCTTAACTTGTGTTATTTTCTACTTCTATTTACATTGGATTTTTGGTGTTTGTGTATGGGGGAAATGTGCTTTTGTTTTGACAGTATTTGGATTATTGTTTTCGGGTTTTTGTTGCTGAATAAATGTAATTGCATTGTGCGTTTGTTGAATAAATTTCGGGGTTTCTGGCTGGGTAAGCCTAGTTACATTGGATTCTTATTTAATTGCATATAAATTCATTTGTGACACCGATTTCGGGCAGCGGCCCTGATTACACCGCAATGGACAATAATCAAACATATCATGCTGTAGTATTTGTGTCTAGATTAGGACTCACCACCGATGTGACAATCAGGGCCAGGACGATGATGATGACCAGGAGCGCGATGAGGATCCCGCGCCAGTTCCGCTGGTTCGGATTGCTGGAGACCAACTGTGCGAAATAAGAAGAAAAGTAATCAGTGGGAACAGGGAAACATTAGGGAAATTAATTGAGAAATGATGGAATGCAAATGCTGCACATAAAGCGCACGTGCGGCTCATTAGCTCCGGAGTTATGAAGGCTGGCCATAATAAACTGGCCAATAATTGGTCGGTCGGCCCAGATGCAATTAGTAAACTGATGATTCAGTTATCGCTTTCTCTGCTTGTGTGAGCCGTGCCGGCCGTTGAACCTCATAAGCGGTCCTTCTCCTAATTTATGTCTACTCCACACACACGCACTGTATGCATATACGAAGGAAGAACAAGGACCCCTGCCCCTGCCCCTGGAAATCAAGGCTTAATGCATATTTAATGTAGCCGAGCAACACAATGGGAAACAGAGGCCGAGGCCCAAATTAAACACGACAAAAACTAAACTCACGCAGCCCGCACAAGTTGATACCGATTTTTACGAGGAGCTGGAGCTTATGTCTGGGTCGGTGCCTGAATTCGTCCTAGTCAGTCCATCATGTCACACACATACAATGCCGCTTAGCCGTATAATTAATTAAAGGCTCGTAAAACGGGAGTCCTCCGCCAGATAATAGAAAAATGGCAATGTATTAATCAAGAGTTGCGTGCCGGCATTCTCGGGCTTATCAAATTAATTTGCGGGGACATTGTTACATATTTTTTATCATTTAAGATGATGCTTCCGTCAGGAAAGTTTCTTCCTCCAATTTTCAACGACCCAAAAGCACTTTGTGGCACTTCTTTGTTTTACTGGGGTAATTGAGTGTACATAATATTTATGAATAAAAGAATAGACTAACTCATCAATTTAATTTAGTTTAACAAAAAATATTCCTGGGAAGATATAATATTTTCTTCAATTAGGAGTACATTTGAGTACATTTTTTTATTTGTATTCTTAATGAAACGAAAAGTATATTTTTTTAATATCTTTCATCTTTTATAGGGTTGATTTTATATGAATAACTTAATCACTTACTAAAGGCCCATTGACGAACATATTATTATTTCCCTGGCAAAGAATGAGGAAATTCCTTCCGGCTTACCAACCCTCAAAGAACACACAAGACAAAGACCAAAAACTAATCGATTTTCCCCCAACATTGCTTACCATTACAGACAGTAAACGAGGGAGAGATGGAGGGAGGAATCGCTCAATTAAAATCGCATAAATATGCTCAACCCGCAGAGCTCCCCTTTTGGCCATTAGTGCACGTTGGCAAAGCGCGATTCTTAATTAATAACACGGCTCCCATACAAATGGGGACAAATTGCGAGGGAACACGTGTTCCCGGGGCACACACGCATCCTCCGCCATCATGTTTATTTATACGGGATCCGCTCCTCACGGCCTAACCCTCGGAGTACTACACGTATATGCTCTTATTCCAGCAGCGGTATGTATATATTACTTGCAGCGGAGTTGTGCCGCAAATAATGTGAAAACTGCGTAAACTAAACTATCAAACAACAATAGAGACCCCGAGCCAGGAGAACTTTCGGGTAACTTTATTTCGGTGCTTAGCAGCACGAAAATATTTTCGTGAAAGCCATCATAATCATAATGGGGATCTCTTGCGGGCACACGCCGCGTATACTTCATTTGTCTTAATTGAATTGAATTTATTTAGCGTCCGGAGGGTCAAGACATAGAGTCCTTAGGACACTTACATAAGAACAAGAGAGCTCAAAACACTCAACTTGATTGCGGGGGTCGGTGAATATGTTGGGCTCACACACAAGCTCTAACAAATATATGCAAAAATACGAGCATAAATGAAATTTAAACACTCAACTTGATGAGTTGCTGTTAACGCTAAAGGAATTAAAAATAATGACAGTCATCAATTTCGGCTGAGGCCGCCGCCTGCCATGAGTTTACTTCTGAAGTCGTTGGTTAATGGAGGAATTTGAAGGATCCCCAAATGAACAGAGCACATGAGCAGCGCTTGCTATTAATTTCAATAAATTTTTAATGCCCAGCTATTAGGCGGAGCGAGCCTGGCAGACACGGTAAATATTTTTCAGTCCTAGACTGAGCCGGAAGAAATTAGTTGGCTTTAAAAACGCCTTGGTTACGAGCTATTTTGGCAACAAATAAATTTTATTGATGCCTTAACGTTGCCTAAAGGATTTACGTTAGAAGCTGGGCAACAAAGCGGCATAAAGTAGCAACAAAAAATACTATATATTCTGTTTATTATATTGAGAGGATTAGTTAAAGACTATACATAATAAATAGAAAGCAGTATATTGGTCAAGGTTGTGAGTCAATAATTTATTTGTTTATTGAGTCGTAATTTAGACATACTGCTGCCTTAAAAGTATTTAATAAAATATAAGGACAATTATCAAACCAATAAGTGAGAGAGCCATAAATAACTTTCCAACCACTGATTTTTCGAATCCCAGAGATGGCGGGCTCCCAGGGCTTCCATAAACAAACCGAAGGCCGTTCACTTAATGGGCCCGTCCTGGCATGCCCCGAATGGAGAAATATTGTAACCAAAATTGCACGCAATGCGCCACTCGACATATGAAAATGAAATGCACGAGCGGAAACCGTAATGGAAATGGATAGCGATTTAAGTGCAGGCGGAAACAAAAAACGGGAAAGAGCTGAAAGATTGATAGAATGGGAAACCGCTTTTGCCACCGCTTAATGATGTTTGCTCGCTGGATTTCCCCATATTATTGTTTGCTCTTTATTTCTGCTGACTTTTGATTATCGAGGGACTTTGGATCAACATTGTTATCATTTCATTTTCATTGTGCGCTGGCAAACAGGGAGCTGCTCCGTTGCTCCCCCTGGGAAATACATATACAATCGGACTTTATTAAATTCTCAGCTACCTGAGATTTAATCCACAGCAAGCCAGGCGGAGCTGCTAGAGTATTCTTTTTCAGGCATCGTTCAGAGTTTAAGCTTAAGCCCGAAGGGTGGTGCTGGAAATTTTACCCCGACCGAGTTCGGAATAACCAAATTAAGTCCCTACCACACTTTCACTCTCGCTTCCACTGAGCCGGCCAGGGGCCAGAGATAATGCGAATGGGAAACCCATCCACATACACCTCCGCTTCAGTCCCAGTCCCAGGACCAGTCCCGGGAAGAGCATTAGCTGCCTTTTGCGGTTGAGCTCGTCGAGCTGAGCTGGGTAAACTTTGGCCGCTGCTCGAGTGCAGAAAGTTGAAAGAGCAGGCTGCAAGGGGTTAAGCGGTGGTGGGGAGCTGCAGGTTATTTGCATAAGTTGTCATAGTTATTAAGCTCTGAGCGTTAAAATTCTTTGCTGCATACTCTTAAGCGCATTAAAAATAGATGCCAGTCATAGTATTTGTCGTATGAAGTCTGGCACGGGGACGGGGACTTAGCCCGCTGGCAGTGAAAGTGTCGTTTTCAATTAACTTGCCAGTTGGCTCTGCTGCGATGGAGATGGCCAAGTTAATCGCATTAAAAGACAGCTGTTTGGCACACACAAAGATGGTCATCTATGAGCGCTTTTCAAATTTGGTTTACCAGAAAATTCCTCTTGAAATTAAGCTAAAAATAATAACAATGTCCTTTTGCTTAATGTAAAAGTATCTTTTCTTTCAGCGCAGCCTGACACAGGGAATAACTTATATTTACATAAGTTAAAGAATAATTACCCCTTTATTTATGTAAGTAGTTTCATTTTCTTTTCTTAAGAACGCAATTATTAGTGTAAAATTTTGTAGCATCATAGTGATGTCTGTAGTTACCCTGACCTCTCACCTTTAAAAAAGATTGCAGCTAGCGAACAAGTTTTTACCAATTTTCCTCAAGCCATGTTTGCTTTTCACTCAAAGTCAGTGTGTAGAAAAAACTTCTGAGCCAATGAAAGCTGACTTATTGCATTTCTCGGTGGATTCGTTTATTTTTTTGTGAATATTGGAAACCTTGGATAGGGCACTGGGGAAACCTTCCGTCGGGGCAATATTGCCTTTCCCGTTGGGCGGGCGACATTAGTAGGCAATCTTTATGGCCTGCTGCCTTCCTGTCAAACACGAAATCCATAAACAGACTTTCAGTCGTTCGTTCGCAAGCGATTGCGATTGCGAAAAGGATGCAAAATGCACTGAGAAAATCAATAATTCAAATCGGCGTAGAAACTAAATGTCAATGCTATTAAAAAATTTAAAATATATGAAAAAAAAAAAATGTAACTTCAGAAAGTCTATGACAGCTTCAAGAAACAAAATGCAATCTTCTGAATTAAAATATGTACTCTATTATTATAAACTATATTAAACTCGAATTGTTTATAGAAATAATATAAAAAAATAATATATTTGTATATTTAGTAAATATTTTCATTTGCTCCAGATATCAGTAGAATTAAAAACCCTGAAAATGTGTGTAAAAGTATGCAATTCAATATTCGTGGTACCAAATTTAGTGTAAATTTGGATTCTTATCAATTTCTTAGGCCTTTTTGAGACTTTTTTAAGCGTTTTATAAGTCCTAGTGATTTTTGTAGTACACCCCGATTGTATTTCGGCAATTAAATTATGTTATTTGTGAGAAAATTTTAAGATCGTTCTCTCTGTGCAGTGCATCCTTGCTCGCTAGCTGCAATAGAATCTGCCGTGTGGGGTTGTCTGTATCTAGCTTTCCGGCAGCCAGCCCCATTGTCTACCTGTGAGTATGCCTGCACCGTGCCGCCTTGCTCACCTTTCCCCTTGGCATTGGGAGCCGTTGTCAACAGCAGTTTAGCTCAAGGCCATAACGGCACAGCATTTGCTATAACTGTCACGTGTTTCTGTGTGTGTGTGGGGTGTGTACTTGTACCTCTGTAGTCAGGTGTGTGCGGGGTTGCCTCTATGTCAACACACACTTGAGCTTCCATTACACGGCCATGATTGCTTATTTTTCTGTCCTTTCCCCTCTTCCAACCTGCTTCAGCTCTCGCTCCTGCCCTTGATCATCCTGTTCCTGCAGGTGTGGCGGCTGTCGGCGGTCGTTAAGTTACCTGAATTTGTCAAAATAAAATGTAATATGCCAGCGCTGACACAATTGAACGCGATGTGCAGCGTCTGACTCGGGTTGGTAGTTCAGGTGTGATTATTTTGCAACAAATCCCTGGGAAGTTTCTGTTTTTATGACTTAATGGTTGAGTAAATACCTTAGGATGCTTCCAAACTTTGTTGGCTTGGTACAAAGTTGCTTTGACAAATTGTAAAAAAATCACTAGACTTGGCTAGGAGTCTTATGGCACTTAGAAAGTTTGCAAAGAGTATCGCTGTGATTAATTAGTTAATCCAAATAAACACAAATTTGGTATTCTGTCAGGGTTAACTTTTATATATAAAATAGAGTAATATATAAAATAGAAGTTATTTTAGTGCTAAGTGTCGCTTGGTTTATGGTTATTCTCTTTGAATGTTATATTTTAATAATGCTGCGTATTTTTCACGCTGAATACATAAATATCTTGATCTACATAGAGTTTTAAGGATTACCTTGTCATAATTGAGTAGCCCCACATCTGATCTGCCATATGTGGATGTTTGTAACCTGTGTGGTCTGTCTGTCGTGTACAATAACACCTGTCAGCCATCATTAGCGGTTTCTCAACACTTAAAATAGATTGGATGCACTGCTAAACTCAATTGCACCCGTGACTGATGGCCAAAGCCTACCGACCCAATCGGTGTGGTTCGTAGGGGAGCTGAAATTTGGAGTGAAAATGCCGGCTAATTGATTTCCGCTCGAATGGCTGATTGCCATTTCGACTGCTGTTTATCTTCGCAAGCGTTCGACACTCCCACCAGCGCCGCTCGTCCTGCCAAATCCTCTCCCCCACTCGTCCAGACAACTTAGTATGCAAATCACATACGACGTCGCCGGCATGCAGGGCATGGCTAATTCAATTTTGCAATTGTAGTCGCTACTGTCAGAGCGTTTTTCGTTGGGAGAGCATGCGGAATTTATTTCAATTAGCATCGCAACCACAAAGCTGATTCCATGGCGCCACCAAGAATGCAGCGAAGCGGCAAAAGCTGACCATCACAGGCCATTGGCGAGAAGCAGAGGAAGTGCGCAGGACACGAAGGACGACGAAGGCCGCGCGGGGGAGCTTAAGTTGCCGGCCTGCCGAGTCGTCGAGTGAACTTTTCCGCCTCCTCGAGGTACTTCTCAAAGTTGAAATCAGAGTGAGTCGCGGCTGAAGTGGCGATGTAAGAGCTTAGTCAGCTCGTTGGCCAAGTGGAGCTAATAATAAGTCCGATGGCGGAAGCTTACCAATAGGGGGATTTCCCTGGTGTGTCACCGTGCGGTATTCAAACTTTATTCGTTGATTCACAACCTAATTCCCAACGTTTTTAGTCGACTGATCAAAATCTAACACTAAAAGGACTCTTAAAGCATACATTTTTATTTCAGTTATTTGTAAGCTATATTTCCTAAGTGTATAGAATATATACAGAGCTTCTTTTTTTGTTGCTACTATTTCATTTACTATAAAATCAAAGAGTTAATTAACAACTTTTTTGACATATACATTTTAAATGCTTTAACTGCAGATAATAAAGAATAGTTCTCTTTATAATTCACGGAACTAAAAAAAATATCTTCACAAAGACAGTTTTTTAATTGGTTTACTAATTAGTCTTTTTTCCAACATTAGCGAACAAATTTAATATTTATATTTAATTTGCAAACAATCGAAGGTTTTAGTTGACCTAACAAGTTTAAATATCGAGCTGATTGTAATCTTTAATGGGAATAACCATAATTTTTGCATCATAAGTTAATAATGTTATAAAACAATAGCCCTCATGTTCTGCTTACGTCAGCTAGCCCATTTTGCGATTCCAGCTTTTCCTAATGTATTCTTCGGGCGCTTTTCAATTTTCCCAGTCATTAGGCAATTTAAAATTTTAATCCCAACGCCAAGTTCGGGTTGCCTTCAATCTAATCATGCCCAAATGCCCTGAAGAAGGGAACTGAACTCGGAAGCCCCGCACGCGCACACACGTTCCGTGCAATATTTGTTTTTAAAATTAATTATGCCTAATTATATTTGGGCTGAAAACATATTCATTTTTTTTGGGACCCGCTCCTTGGACCGTGTTCAGTTCTGTGCTTTATTTTTCTTCGCCGCTGGTTGGCTTTGTACGCAAAGTATAACAAAAGAAATTACCTCATCATCGTAATTATCCTGCTCAGGCATGACTCGATGTTTGTTAGCTTAAAGCGATGGATTTAACGGAAGTCCGATGGGATGATTCGTGCTGGGTGGTTGTGACAAATTAAAGGAGCTGCCGGCTGCTATCTCCGTTCTCGTTGGCTTTCGGCTTTTTATATTGCTAATCGAATCTATCAATTTTCCCGGCGATAATTTACGCGCTCTGCTAATTTGTCGGGCTCTCGAAATCAGCTCACTGAGGAGGACTCTGGCATCTTCTGGTGGGGCTCGAGATAACTGGAGTTGCTTCCTTGGGCCATACTTTCGCGAATTATTTTACAGCGCGTCCTTGACTTTTGCCAGATGTTCCGGTGTCCTTGTGCCCATCTGCCAGCTCTTGCTGGTGCCGTTGCTGTTGTTGTTGCTGCTAATTATGAATGGCGTTTGACTTAGGAACTTGTCGCTGTCGCTCCGGTCCTTGCAATGCGCTTTTCAGTTAGTTTTTGCCGTTCGTCGTCGCGTCTGCCATTACTAATGAGCATACATTTTCAATTTACTCGGGTGCAGCTCGGGTTTTCCTCAGTTTTTCCTTTGTTTTCTCCTTGTTGGTGTAGCGTTGGTGTAATTTTGGCGAGCCCTTCGCTCTGACACTAATGATGCAGCATACTTTTAGGCCAAGCGCTAAATTGGAATGAAGTGGTGTTGGTGTGGAAAGGGGAAGAGAGAACACACACAATATTTTAAAATTCAGTTTTTGCTTAAACATTTTCTCTTTCATTTTTCTTGTTGCTCGCTAGTTAGTTGGTGTGCATCATCCTTGTGTATTGGTGCGTGTGTTGTTGTTAGTGCCAATTTCGTGTGTTGTGCTTTTAGCCTTGTTAGTGCTCGTGAGTGTGTGTGTGTGGGCTGGTGTGGTATGGTGTAGGTGCTTATGCAACAAGACACACGTTTGCTCCTGCTGCCTGCTTTGTCTGTATTGTGTTAGGATTCGCTGGCATTTGAATGTGGGTTAAGTAGTCTAGTGTTTAAATATTTGCATAAACAAAGGCCACTGCCCAAAAGCAGGCAATGTAGGTTTCTAATTACATGTACTGAAAACATTGCTGCGCCTTTGTACTAGCTCCTGCAGCTGTGTGTGTGAGTGTGCGACATGCAGGTGAGTCCTAAAAAACTAATCTGTTTATTATGCAAAATGTTACATGCGACCGAGAGAGCTAGAGAGAGAGGGGGCGCGGACTTAACACTTTAAACACGACTGTGTTGTAATATGCAAATTTAGTTCTGGGGGCGGGCGGATGCGGTGCACGGCGGCTGAGTGGAGAGTGTTAATAGCATTACATTTTCAATTTAAGTTATGGCAAGTTTTTCTTCGTCCCACTCGCTTTTTTCTTGATGCGCTTTCTAAGCAGCTTATTATGCAAAATGCATGCACAGTAAACGATGGCTAAAGGGCATATGGAGCAATATTCACAGACGGGTGGATAGTTATATTATAGCATGGTTCATTGATTCATGGGGGTAATGTTGAATTTAATAGAGAGAAAAATCGGAGAAGAGTGTACTAATAAAACTAAGCGTTAAGGGGAGATACAAGAAGGGGGAATTCGTGGATAAATGTATATTTTCTTAGATTATTTAAAAGACTAACAACAATTAGAGGTACGTATCTTCAGTGCGAAACTTAAATTAAAAGTTTTGTTGAAAATTATAGTCTTACTATGATTTGTCACAATATTTCTCAGCATTCTAACTAAAATAGTGAGGTATATACTATTCTAGCAAGAAGTACCGGTAATATCGTAAGGTTTGTTTGATGTATCGAAAATTTACTGAAATATCGCATTTAACGTCAAAATATCGATATTATTGATCAAATTTAAGCCAAGTGCAGGCTGCTTTGAATTAGTCCGCTATATAGACGGGAAATCGATTTATCGCACATATGTACATACACATATCGCAAAATTAAAACGACAATTTATGTATCGAGTTTGTCGTTAATCGATATTTTCGGCTATTCGTAGTGTAAAGTAAATTCTTATTCACATTCAATAAATATTTTCCTCCTCCGACTATGACTCAACAACTTGTGGAGTCCCATGAGGATCAAGCTCATGTTATCCCCATAATCCAAAGTCTAACAAAGCTATTTTCTATATATATATACCATAATTACCATGAATGTCAGCTTTATAGCCCCATGGCCTGAGGAAGACAAATGACGCTGAACCCAAATAAGACCACAAAACACTTTCCACTGCCGTGCACTTGCTGCTTCCTTTGGCAGAACACTGGAACTTGTTCCTGCCCCCCGAGAAGCTTTGGCTTAAATAGCCAATGACACACAAATAATCTACAATAGCCCCAAGAGAAAGGGAGAGGGAGAGCGGGGCCGCGGGCAGGGAGGGTGTTTATCATTCGTCTGAGTCATCTTTAGGGAGCATTCACTGTGCACTCTTCCTTGGAGCGCATTACAATGCATAAACTTTCGGCCATTGTGAGGTTTTTGCTTGGCTTTCACCTAAAGCGACGGACGCAACTATAAATTAAAAAGTGTATGCTCTAGGAAACAGGAACCTCGCCCTAAACGTCACTTCTGGGAACAATGAAAATGTTTGATATAGCAACCAACGAACAGCCAACATAAATTTCATTAATTTTTACGTAGCCAAATTGTTTGGAGAAGTTTTTTGTTTTGTTCTGGTCCAGTCTGTGTTATTTTACTCGGTTTGTGGCATGCTTGCGCAGCCAAGCGCAGATTTTATTGTTTTCATAAAAATGATTTTCATTTTTTCGCCGAACAATGTAGCATTGAAAAATTCCTTACAGCAAAATAAAGCAAAGCGCATTGCATATTTGCGGCCGCACACAATTGCGGTGTGGCGGAGAGGGGCCCAGGGAGTTGACTAACGAGTATCATCTGACGTCCATGTCCGCCTCCATTAAAGAATGCCAAAACCCCATAGAAGCACAATAATAGTGGTTTATAAATAATTGGCCCAGCCCGGCTTCCACTATCGAGAAAGCAGTTCGAATTCCATTCTAATTTTGGCACAATTCAAGCATAGGCAAACAAGAAAAAAGTCAAACTAAAGAATATATGATGTTATTTGTTTAATCTAATAGAATTTAAAAATATTTCCACATTCTTTTTATACTTAAAGCTTTGAAAGTATGTGCTGCCATAAATATTTCGTCATTGTCATAGTTTCAAGTTAATTTATATAAATGAATGCGCCACTCAATGAAATACAATAGGAATTCCAAATAATGGAACATATATGCAAGGAATTCGTTTAAATTCCATAATAATTTAGCTTTTAGCCCAACATAAGTTTTGCTGTTGGAAAAACCACATAAAATACAAAAATTTATGAGGTTTAAAGGATTATACGTTACTCGAATTTTGTTGTATTTATTTGAATATGGGTATGCTCTTTTTTTGATATCATATTTTGCAAACATACCTTGTGCATTTCAAATACCTGCTGAAACGCATATTTCATGGTATAATGGTTTGAATTAAATTTATTATGCAACCTTCAACGGGAGGAGGACGAGTTCTGTTTGTGGAAAATTCGCTTCCTCATATTTTCTATTTTTCCTTTCTATTTTGCGAGCACGAAAAAGTTTTTTTTTTGCTTTCTCTGCAAGTTGGTCTCATGTATTTTGTTATCAACATGTTGACATTCATTTGTGTGTGGGTAGGAGGTATATTCCCCCCCAACATTTCATTGTCTCTATCTCGCTCGCAGCCCGACTTCCGGCCTGATGCAACCGTGCGTAAGTCACTTCCGGTTGAAGGCCGAGTGCCCGCTCGGTAAAGTGCTACGCACACAGTCACAGCGGATTCATAGCAAAGCCAACATAGCCGTACGTACGTATATCATTTTCATGTGTTTTTCACATCGGTCCCATGGCATTTGGAAAAATTTTAAATTTATTGCTTCAATGAAGCGACAAAACGTCACACAGCCCAAATCTACACTCGTAAAATATGAATTGTTGATTATATTAAAGGCAAACTCGGCTCGTAACATCGGTTGCCTATTTGGGCAGTCGTATGCCATAAGGAAAAATCAATTGCAGCTGTTGGAAACGTGTTGCAGCGGGGCAATTTGAGGGGACACTTTTGCGGCTTTTGACGGGGCTGCTACGTGCCACTTATGGCTTGGACCACGGCCCATGTTGCACGTAAGCCGTAAACGTTTTTAGTGGATTTGCGGCATAGCTGTCTGACTCGACTGCCGGGTTACGACAGCCATAATGTTTCATTAGTGGTTGCTTCACTGCTCCTTGACAGCGAATATCTTGTTCAGTGGAAAGGGGAAGTTCCAATGAAGTCTAATCAGGCGTCTCTTCGCAACTGCAAATGTGCTTAGAAACAGGGGTCGAGTTAATGGCATTAACTGCAGGCGATTCACATAACATATATTTTACTTAGGCCTTATATCCTCTCATTTTAACAGCACTTCAAATATATATTAATAACTGAGTTTTCAATAGTTGTGCCGAAATGTGTTAAAATTCACTATTCAAAATTTCACCATGGGAATTGAATATCATATAGGCCATATCAACCTTTATCCATTAATGCAATAATATTCTTTGGAAATGATCGAATTTTAAATTGGTTGGTTAAATAACACTATAAATCAGTGTAATTAGTGTCTCAACAACAGTTCAACAACGTCTTTCTCCTTAACTGAAATTGTATCCATAATTCAACACTTCAAGCGGAAATATACAACTTGATTAGTTTAATAATAGCTCTTGGAAGTTATTTAATTGGTTATTTCAAACGCTGAACTATAAAGCAGGGTAATTAACTTCAACATCAGTTTAACAACGATATGCAGCGCCCTTCTTCTTAGCAGGAAATGTATGTGCAATCAGCTTGAAACAATTTACCGCCTTGAAGCAGCGAATGCATAGCTAAATTGTCGAAATGGGAATTAGTTTCGCTGAACTTTATTCCACAATTTATCGTAATGGGGAGCTTCACTCCACCTATTACCAGTGGGCCTTGCCTTGCTCTCACCACCACTTCAACAACAAAATATTGCGTAGCATAAAATTAGGCTGCCACCGTCAGGGGGGCCGAATAACAGGGCCAACACTTGCCTCAGTGCGACACAAATGGCAAGGCCATCTCCATTCCCTGGCTGACTGAGGCGACGAGGCTTGCACATTAGTTTTAATGCATGTTTCATGCGCCATTAGGCTTAATTAGTGGCATTCGCAGCCCCCATCCGGGCTCTACTTAAATGAGTTTCAATGTAGCGTTGAAGGTCAAGGGTTGAGGCGGGGACTTCAACCGGACAGGCGGCTTTAACTGGTATGCAATTTTATTATTGTCGCTCGTTGCAGGATGTGCAGTAAGCCCTTTATTCCCCTCCTGTATCAGAATTAAGCCCGGTGGTCGGCGGCATTCGTCAGTCCTGCATTTATTTTAAGCTCCCGATGTCCGGACACACGCGCTAGCAAGAAAAATTAAGATTTAATTAAGAAAAATAATAAATGCCTCTGGCCAGGGGCGACCGAGACAGACCGGGCTTAAAGCAGAGCCAAATAAATTGTCTCTTATGTCAGGACACAGGCTGTGGCGCTGAAACTTGGATCGAGCCTGACAGCCTTGGCGGCAACGAGATTTCCAGCTCCCCAGGCAACCCTGCTCTCGTTTTGTCGCACGTCGTGAGCAACAATGGCAAATGCCAAATTTAGATTTCCGCCTATGTCTACCAGCACTTGATTTGCGCCCTGATTGAAGGACCTGTCTGAGCCTCAGTGATGCCGCAAAAGCTCTACAAAAAAAGAGCCTCCTTAAAGCACATTAAGTCATTTTAGGATCTCTGCAGCATAACTTACAACTGAGGATTCACTGACCCATCAGCAAATGTGCAATGGTACGTGGTTGTCCGTCAAGAAACTTATGAATAATGTGATTTTAGCAGACTTATGTCAGTACAAAATTAAACGGACAGAATGGTCTACTACTAAAATTGATATTCAATTCACATTTATGCTGATTTAATTGCTTTTTCTTGGGGAATAATCTTGGATCTTGAATTCGCCAAATCACAAAAGTCAAATTTAAATGTTAAATTATTTTTGAGTTTATTTAATGGCTAATTCATTGTTAAAACCTTATCAAATAATATTCTTTTTTTTACTGTCTTTGATAAATCACTTAAAATGTATTTTTAGTTTTATTTTTAAGCATATATATTTTTATATAAAATAATGCACTTGAATATTGTCATAATTATTTCAGCTATTATTTTTTATTTATTATTTATTTTTATTTTGTTCGACAATAATAAAAATTACTGTTCTTTGTGGTAATTCTTAGGTTTTTATTTTTCCGTTAAATAGCCCGAATACCTAGTCTGATCACAAGGATAATGTTTATTATATATTTTTCCAAGCAAACGATTATAGCCATATTATAAACCTGCGACCGTAAAATAGCTTCATAAGCAACATGGCAAGAAATGGTCTGCGCTAAGAGCCACTTTCAGATCTTTGTTGGACCGAGGGAATTATGTGTTGTGTTCCAGCTGATTTGGTAGGCATCTCTGTTCATTTCGGATACTTCCGTCGAATGGCGCCAACACTTTATGGCCAGCACAGTCTGGGCCGAAGACGCGTCGGCTTACAGGCCATAAGCAGGCAGCGGAGCGGACAAAATGTTCGACATGTTTACCCAGACAGAAATAGTAGCAGCGGCAGCATCAGAAACTGGGGAGGGAATGGGGAATGGGAATAAATTTGGCCAAGACAGCCGAAAGTGGCCCACAGAAACGAGACTAGTTAACTGCGACAGAAGCGACAGAAGTTGGCCGGATTGTAAAGCGAGGCATAAAAGCCAAATTAGAAGAGAAGTCGTTGGGCAATGTAAATAAACAAATAAAGACGACGGCGACGGCGACGACGACAAATGACAGAGAATAAGAGACAAGTTGATGTCCATGTTCATGTCAGCGTCTTCTGGCTGCTGGCTTTCCCTGTTCGCTTTAGTCCGATTTTTCTTCTTTGAGGCAATTTCAGTTCAAATTTATGGGGCACATTTCTAAAGAACATTTTTCACCTTGTAAAAGTCAAGACCAGGAAAAAGGAAAATTACATAAAAGCTTCGTGAAGAGAAAAACAAATTTCCAGCGTGCACATCCAAAGAATTATCAAAACAAACACGACCGACCGCCGTCGAAATGTAAGAATCGGCATGAAAATATTTAGCAATAATAAACAGGCCACGAAATGTTGGAACAGCTCACCGGGCACTGGAGACAATGGGTGGAATCCCAAAAATAGACAGGAAGAGACAAAGTCGAAGGCAAAAGTTCATCAAGATCAATAAACAGAGTGCAATCGTTCGATTCCGGATAATGTACGCATTTTACCGAAACCAATTTATGCGGGGAACGTGTCGGCTGTGGCATGTAAACGAATATTCAAGTGCCGACGACCCCCTAGGATAAACTTGGGAGCGAAAGGTCAGTTAGCTGGGAAATTCCCAAAATGAACTTTGTCTGCCTTGGTCTGAATTTATCCCAAACATCTTTTAAATGAATTTTCTTTTTTAATGAGAGATTTACAACGAAATGAAGAACTTTTCGATTTGTTTAAAATTTGTTTTTTATTTTTCTAGTAATCTATAGGTCAATATCCAAATAAATAAAGAAGCCGCAATTACAGATAATTCAGAAGAATCTGCTAAGATTCGTGGTATGGGAATTCTTTAGAACATTTTAATGAGTTTATACATTGGAAAAATAAAAATCTGTGTAGAAATATAAATAAGTAAATAAATTCGAATTAAATATATACATTTAGATATATTTCTATTTCCTACAATATTAATGGCGGTGATTAATTTAATTAAATTATCTGCCGTCGACATGAACGCTAAATATTCCGTATCTTTTCACCATCATTTAACTCCTCTTATCCCCGGAAATATATTAGAAATCCCATAACATTAGCACTGACTGCCACACAAGTTGGCGAATGGAGCTCACTATAAATAAAAGGAAAATGTTTTGCTTATTGTGGCACAAAGCTTTTAATGTACAACCTGGCGTATACACAATATTTTACATTAAGCCAACAAACAAAGCCCCGCAATTGTGAGAGTGCAAATGGACTTCTGGCGGGGCTGAGGTGCTAGGGCTATCCCCAGTCGCTCGACTGTCGAGATGAGCCAGAGCACGATGGCAACGATTTTAGCATCAATTTCTGAGGTCAGCCCAGAGATGAATTCCCTCCCTTAGACAGATTGACAGATATCGGAGGCATTAGCTGAATAGACAGCTTCAAAGGTGATTCGAGGTGACTGCCGCCAATTCAGCAATCGTTCATGGACAGAACCGCCAGTGCTTTAATTCCCATAAATTGTTCGATTCTCCCTTGTGATAGTGAAACAATAACAGTCTTTCGATTAAATAACATTATTTACAAAGAAAACACAGGGGGCGAGGCCCATAAATTGAAATGCACGAGCAAATTATTTATGGCATAATTGAAAAATACTTTAACAGAAACGAAAATAAATATTCTACTCTGCCGATTTTTGCAATACCCTACAAGTCAAATTTAAATTGTATTTTAAGAACTATTAATAATTTTAAATAAAGCAAAACAAATTTATTTAAAATAACGCCAAACATATTAACTTTATTAGTTTGATTAGTGTGTTAAAAAGGAAAAAAAAATTGCCGAACAGAGTTTGCAATACCTGAGTAATTGCCTAGTGATAAGGGTCCCAGTTATAAAACGGTATAATATAAAGTCATAGTAGCATAAAATAAGAATATACTGAACATATCAATAAACAACACTTATTAGGGCGGAAAATTGCCTTTTCTATTGCGGCCACATCCAACTGATAATATATTAACTTAACCAAACACTCATATATATATATGTACATGTGTGTATGTATATAGGAAATATAATTTTCATTCGAATTGAAAATACGCCATTAGTTGGCTATTTTCGAATTCAATTTCAATTGGACGAAGACGCCTTGCTGATTGATGTTTATGGAGCGTAATTTGTTCTCGCTGCTCGCGAGGATATATGTACGACCTCCTATATATATAACTAAAATCTGGACAAGGTGAGTCAAATTAATGGCCAGCGATTGAGTAATGCTTGCCAATGCTCGTAAATGTCGGAAATCAAGTGTTTGGAGATCAATATTGAAATTGTTTTTCAATAAAAGAGTGCCGAGTAAAGGGTAAAGTAATAGTGAGTTTTAAAACCATTTTATGATAATATTATTTGTATACATAATTATTTATTTATTATATTTATATATACATATATATATATTATTTATATAAAAGATTGAATTTTATGGTTGTTGGCCAGGTACTCATGTACATCATGCCCATTATCCGTCGGAATTAATTTTAAAACAACCTGCAATTTATATTGGTTTCTAAAAAGCGACAGAAATGGAAAACCTTCAAACAGAAGCAGAAGTTTCTGTTTAGAGTGGAAACTATAAATAAATATATATCGAAATTCGTGCATTTTGAGCAGACCGCAAAGCAACTTAATAAGCTGGCCACAAAAACTCATTACGCTCAACGATTCGATGGAATTGCAATGCCACAGAGGTGGAAGCGACAACAACGATTTGAAAGGCTCCTTAGCAAATGGAATGCGGCATGGCAACTTTCGCCAATGTCCTTGCCACATGCAATGCAGTTGCACCGAGAACTGGTTTAATGTGGGACCGACCGCAATTGAAGCACAATGCAACCCGCCCCATAATTCTCAATGACTCCTTCATACAATAATTGATAATCATTTTGTTCTTTTTTTTCCTACTTCTGCTGTTCGTGTCTCATAAATTATTCACCGTTTTCATTTCCAGTTGGCTTAAAATGACCGGAAAATTGCATTATAGACATTCCGATGGCAGAGGATACAGTAGCGGCTGACGGGCATGTCGGATGCTTTCTACTCGAACATGTCATTGGTGCATTAAGGTCACCCGGCCATGTCAGTGGTGTCCTGTCTGGTCCTGGCCATCGGCAACAAAGCATAAAATATACATGCCATGGCACAGAACCGAAAAGTGTCACGAAAACTGTTAAAAAGCGCTTCACCAACTTTCACAATCAACAAACATGACAAAAACTGTATGTTTCCCCCCGCCCACAGACCCATTGTTTCGCCCCCTTGGAACCGAAAAACAAAAACAAGTGTCAAATACGAGTACACAACAAAACAAAAATGAAATGGCAAAAACTTGCTTCATAAGTTTTAGGATGAGGGATGAGTGGGGACGTTGGGCTTTGGTGGCATAACAGAAATCGGAGGCCAGTGGGTGACCAGTTAGTAAGCACAAAATGCTCTCAGGCTAAAAGAATAAACAATGGTCGAAATATCTTGGACACAATAGTGTAGCACAAGCTTAAATGCACTTTCTTGAAAACTGCTTACTGTTTAGCTAAGAATTTACCTAAATATGTCTACATTTTTCCTATATTTATATCTATTTAAACAGCTAAGATTTGACGAATGTAGGTTTCATATTTAGAAAGTTAAATCGTTCTTCTCTTACTTTATAAGTACAATTAGAACCAGAGTTTGTTATTGTATAAACTTCACCAAGAAAACAAATTGTTATATTTTTCAACACAAAAGCAATTAGCAAATAATAAGGTTTTTCAGACTTCCTAACTTGTTTATAATAATATTATAAATATGAAATATAATGAAATTATAGGGTTAGCAATAAAATTGTTAAAGGAGGTTCAAATTGCGTATTAATAAATAATTCAGTTTAGTTGAACTACTTAAATTGTGAAAGTGCCTTAAACGAGTGGTTCAAACCACAGAAACTGAAACTGTTTAGAAGTCGAGAGGCCTTTTCAATGATAAATAAGCAATTTTTGTATATTATTTTGCTACAAAGTGAACATTAAGAAAATAAAAAAATTAAAACTTTGTTTACTTCTAAAAATAACCAAGTCAACAGTTGTAATAAATCAGATCAGTAATAAATGGTATAATATTCCCAAGATAAACCAAGAACAATCATTTTGCGAGAACCAGAGAACATACAAAACACACAAATTTTTAAATTTGAGTCCGCAGTAGATTTAAAAATTGTATTTAAGATATCCCATATTAATCAATAAATGATTATTTAAATATTAGATTTCTAGCTTAGTAATGATTGATGATAAAATTGAGTTTCGGTAATAAATAATGCCCTCTTGTTACAAACCTACTATATATATATATTTGTACTTCTGTGACTTCTGACAATGGATCAAATCTATAAACCAAAAACAGACATCTACGATATAGCAGAGCTTAAAATGTGTCTGTGCCTTTGTTTATACAACCATTTTAATATAAAAACTAGATTCAGATATCACCCCATCACTGGGAATCTCTCATTCAATCAATAGCTTTGAAATCACACCCCCAATAATGCAAAACTAAAGCATGGCGTTATAAGCCAACTATAATGCTCGCTTAAAGGGTATGGCGAGAGATGAAATTGCTGCTGGAATGGAATTTTTACTGCATGGACATGAGTCAGCGACAGAATGCATGGCATACGTTGAGGCGCAAATGACAATGAAAAGGGCTTTGTGCTCCTGCCCCGCTGCGGGTGTGTGGGTGGTGTTGCAAAAGCCAGGGCGAGTGTGTGTGTGTAATGCGAGACTTGCGTGAGCTAAACGCAAATAATGAAAGTGCAAGGGAGGCGAGGATGGGAAACGTGAGATGGAGGGAAGCAGTCAACAAGCGAGCGCAAAGTGAAAGTGGAAAGTGCACTCAACACCGAGTGTGAGTGTGTGTGTGCCTGCTGTCAGTGTGTTCGTGTGCACTACTTATGCTGCATACTTTGGGGGAGCTACCGCTGAAGATAAATAGCTGCGGATGCCAGGAAAACAAATCTGCTCCACCCTTTTTTCCTACCAGGTGCCGCTCTTGAAACTGAAAATGCCAGCAAGCCTCGACAAAAAAAAGAGACCCGAGGCAAACTTTCAGAATTCCTCCTGGTTTTTCAGTTATAATTATGTTAATTAAGCCAACGGAAGAAAAAGTTTGCCATATGCCTGGAACCCGAACAATTTTCGCCGCTTAAACGAAGCGCAGACATTTAAATTTGAATTTAAATAGCTTCTCCTTTGACTTACTACTCCTTCTCCCCTCTCTAAACTCCTTGGCACACATGGGGCCAGGGTGCTCCACGTACTTGGGTAACGTTTTTATTTGCATATCATTTAGTGCCCGTAACGGCTGAGGAATGTTGCCAGGAACGAAGGAAATAAAAAGGCGGCCTAAGACAAACTACCTGACTGCATGCAGAGAAAATTCTGCTCTCTACACTGAATTGAGAAATTGAATATAAATGTAAAACGATTCAACAATATCGATCCCCTGGTTTCGTCCTTGAATAAAATCTATAAGGGCCCAGAGTCACATTACAAAATCAATATCAAGCGACAGACAAACATTGTGATATTCTTAGGGAACAAACATGTTAACGTGCCCCAAATGGAACTTGGCTAAAAGTTTTGATTCAGAAATAACACTTCTTTGATGGCCGTTGAAACAAAACCAACAGCCAGAAAGGTAATGCTTTTTTGTGCTCTGTACGAGCCTCAGCACACTTTCGGCGGGGAAAGCAACTCAGTCAGCAATTTGCTTTAATATTAAATGGGTAACGAACCGTAAGAAATATGAACGTGTTATATAGTTTGATGCGAACGCATTTCGGCCAGAATGTAATGTCAGGAATCATTGGGGAGTAGGAGTCTTGCTGGTGGTGGTGGCAGCTGGCAGGTGCCAGCCGGGGCGGAGGAGGGGTGGCGAGTGCCTGCAAGGTTGAATGGACATGGCATTGAGCGGCTAAGTGGATGAGTGGGTAGGTAATGCGAACGGGTGGCTTCAGATCTTGTGCAAGACCAACTTTCTCAAACTTAGATTAGGTTTTCACTCGGCCGGAGCAAAAGTTTTCAGAATCATTTGCCCAGAAAAATATGTTTTGTCAGTGATGATTTTGCCAAATTAATTGCTCCAACTCAAAAGTTTGCACTGAATAACAAGTAGATTTTCTCGCAGAGTAATTTATTTTTGTCTGGTTCTGCAGTTATTGCTTGTAAAGTTGATCCCTTACTTAGGTATATTACCAGTAAATTTCTTATTAGATATTTGTTGAATATAAATAATGCTTTATTTTTATTATTATTATTTTATCAACTTCCTTATACGCCAAGAAGTAAACTATCCATCAATTAGGTCGTGTCTTGAACTACTTACTTACATCCTTTCACTTTCTCGAAACTTTTGAGGCCAACCTTGTGTCAGCTTCCTGGCTCAAGCGAAAATTGTTGCTTCTTCTGAGGTGCTCTCCGTGAGTGTATGTGTGCCAGTATATATACGGTGCTGTCTGTATATTTCCGCGCCTGTCTGAGTGACGCGCTCAGAGGCACATTAGGAACACACATACGTACGTACTGTACGTCTGTCGGTGTGCAAGGTGAAGCGCTCTGGCGGCAGAGACATTCAAATTTAAATACAAATGTTGCACGTGCCTCGTAGGTGTTTCGTTGCGAATCTTGGGCCATATCGGCACGTGTGTGCTGGCCCTGTTGAGGCGCCTGTGTGAGTGCGCCCATTTCGGTGATTGCGCTGCTAAGGTTTAATAAAGCAACACCAAGACGACGCCGTCGAGGGGGACAATTACGTGGAATTGCGAGGCACGCGGAGAAATGGCTGCCATTCCGAGGCATCGAGCCTTGTCTTCGTTCTCGTATAATAAAGCAACTTGCCGCCGTAATTGGCAGCCGCAGCAGCCAGGAATAAAAAGCTGGCAGCAGCGCCCAAAACTGTGGCATAGGCAAACGGCGCACACGAAAAAAAACTTTAAATTGAAATGAAATGAAGTGTGAAGCGCCGGGATCCGCTCACAGAAAAGGTCGAATGCCGGCACACACCATTTCGTGTTTTCCAGGTGCGACGACGGCGGCATACATATAATTGTTTTCGGTGCGGTGCGTTTGTTTAGCTTAATTAAAATACCCGGTGCAAACACTGAAGTGTGGGGGTGGCCAGGCCACAAAAAAGCAAATTTGGCATATATATATAGGATATTATTATATTTTTTTATGTTCATTCCGCCAGCCCAATTTCGGTGTCTAATTCTGGCCTGGAGCTGGCCACGTGATAAGTCAGGCTCTGATATTAAATTCCCTAAAATATTGCAATGCCAATAAACTCATCCAGCCTTCAGAAATTCAAGAGGACCAAAAGTGCATTTGAAACCACAATTTATTGTGTTAATAACTCTAAGACTCTTGTATCTAAACCAGAGAGAATTCAAAGCATTTGAGTTTGTAATCTCACTTAAATATGACAATTTCTCACGAATTTGTAGATATTTACCAGTACAGCAGAACTACATAAATGCCAGGCCAATGACTTATTGATTACAAGTTTCAAGGCACTTAATTTGTGGTGCATAACAATTGAGTTAATTAGAGTTAGTTTGACTTTAAATTAACTTGATAGGCTCTAATTTTGAATTATTATAGCCAAGTCAGGTAGTGTCTTGGCTTGTAAGTGTCTACTAACATAAAAACTAACATAAAAATCCTTAAAGTGGATAGAATCCATTTGAATAGACAGCTTATGTTCACATTTAAGTGGTGAAGATTTCGCATAATATCCTGGCATGATCACGACTCCCGGGGCATCTCTGGCCCGCCACCTGCTGCTCCACGCTCCTGTCTCCCGTTGTCAGCGACTGATGTCCTGCCGCCCCTCGGTGTTGCTGTTGATGTTGTTGCTACTGTTTTTCCCCGGGATTCATACGGCAAAAAGCAATTTGGCCAGCCAGCGAGCGGCTTTGGTGGTCCGCTTTGGTCCTCCTCGCTGACAGCCTTTTGTGCTGCCGTGTCTGTCCGCCTCCTTGGGCCTCCTCCTGGCTCTGTGTCGTCCTTTCTGCGCAAACAAGCCATTTTATACAGTTTCTGTTTCTGTCGCTGCGGTGTTGACACCCCGCTGGCTTTAGCACTTCAATTTTATAACGACAGCAGCAACAGAGCTGCGAAAGTATTCCAGACAGGACCAGGGCAGTCCGGATCCCATCACCTGCCTAATGGTCTGTGCTGGCTGTTATAACCGGACATTGGCGACCATAACTTTAATGGAAATAACACAAGCACACACAGACACATACGTTGACAGGGAAGAGGGTGGCTTTTTTTCCACTCACTTACTCATTCACTGTTTTTTTTCTTCTGGTACATAATCTAGGCTATTAAAATTCAGCGCTGGAGATGACAGTGCGTATACGTAATGCGGCAAGATTGGCCCAAATTGGGTATTCAAAGGGCCGAGGGCTTTTCCCAGCCCAAGCCGTAATTGCCGAGCTTTGCACCAAACGAAGGAAAAATATAAAATCACATAAAAGCATCGCTTTTATAGGTACCGAATTTCAAGGAATTTCGCAAGCAGGAATTTTAAATCCGCCAAGGCAAGTTAATCCCTTCGTTTATTATGGAATTTCATCTCGAGATGAAACGGCCCGGAGAAGCCGCAGGAACCGCATTCCTCGTCATCCATCATCCGCAGCCAGCAGAACCATCAACCACACTCGCATCCTGTGCTAATGATTGTGTGTGCCAGGAGTCTTCAGCTCGTCCTTAATCAAAACCGAAAAAGCGTTTACCCGCCGGCGACCGCTTCACACCAATTCTGAAAACATAATATTTTTGAAGGGTGTGTGCGTGCCGGCGGCCTTGGCGGAAAACTTGTTCCTGGCGAAGCATAGTTTCCTCCTACGCACACTTTAATTAAAACGACGAACAAACACGAAACTCGAGCCACTGGAATGGGCAGAAATGTCGGGCTTATGGCCATCAATCAAAATGACAAAATAAAATGTTTGTTCTGCCGCACCGAGGGCGGGGCCTCTGTAGATAATAATGTGCATTGACAGGGCCTCTTCAAGTATGCAAAGGCATTCGCATTCGGTCCTCGAATTCAGATTCAGATTTGGTTTACCGGATTCTCGGATTCGACTGTTTGCAGCTGTCGAAAATGAAGAGACCATAAAATGTTGTAGCCAAGCGGGACAAGGCGAATGAAATTTATTGCCCTGTTGTGATAAACGTGACGCGCTGTGCCAAAGGGCCACGCCCTCCAAACGATGGGCGGGGGCGGACAAGCAGGACATTTTACAAGTGCCTCTTACATTTGATTTGTGTGGCTGCTGTGTGTGTGTGTGTAGGCCAGGACAAAAGCAGGATTCACCGCCTTTGCCATGCGAACGGCTGACAACAGGTTAATGCGAGCCAAGCGACTGCCGGGGGGAGTGGCGTTTTGAATAATGAGGGCCAGATTGATGATCTCTAATGGCTAAACTCGGGTGCAAGTTGGCCAAATTAAGTTGTTGGCTAAATGGTGGAAGCCAAGACAAATTCTCAATCAAATATTATACGGCGCAGATAATTAACTTCACATTTTTCATAACAAAGCCTATACCTAATTTTATACCTATACCTAATTTTTGGCATCGGGAACTTTTTTTCAAACACGCAAACATTTTCAAGAAAAAGTAAATTATGTCTGAAACTCTAAGATCTTATTTTTATAGCAATGTTGCATAAATTAATTTGTGCTTTTTTTGTAGCTATTTATTAAATTAAGGTTTCTTTAGATCTTTATTCGAAATTGAAGATAGAGAGTATGATGATTATATGATAATTAACAATGATTACCTAAAATCAGGTTTCTTAATTAATATTAGACGAATTTGAATGCTAATTAATACAATTTATAATGTGATTGTGCTAGCAGAGAGCCGGCAGATAAATTAGCCATGCGGAAACTATTTAAAGTATTAAATTATGCTTTCAGTTCTTACAGATAGAGATAGGCCTATAAATAAAAACTTTCATCTGTTGAACTTGAACTTAACCTAGCCAAATGGCGTGTCGGAAAATGTGGAAATAAATAGCGAATAAATTTAATTTTTTCGCATTCGGAAACGGAAACCGGGGTGGTTGCCAACTTCATTGAATTCTAGGGGGAGCCAAAGCCAAAGTTCAAATGCAAGTAAAAGCCCTAACCGGATAACTGATAACCTAGAAAAGCTACCGTGGCAGTGGTAAAACTTTCCCGTTCAAGGTTCAATCAACTTCGCAGGAAGCACATATTTGCCCAAATTCGTGTCCAACGTGGCGTATGCTCGACATTGGCCCTCAACGTGTTTCTCTTTACCCCGTAAATCGCTTTAGTAGCTTGTTTTGACATTTTTCCATCCCGCTTCTCGCTTTTTTTTGCTCGGTCTTTGTTTTCCACCATTTTTTGGGCCACGTTTTTCGCTGGCTGTTCATACCTTTGCGCCTTGGTGCAGCTGTTGCCCAAATTAAGCCTAAAAGAGGTACAAAAATTCGGCGAAAAAAGTGAAATTCCGCAAAGGTTCCACCAACTGCACTTGCATTCTTCTTACTTTTTATTGCCTGCTTCCGCCTGCTGGTTCCTGGCTGCCTCTTTTTTTGTGAAATTCTTTTCTCCTTTTGCACTGTGGCACCGAAAAAGGCGGAAAAAAGCCAGTTGGGTTAGTTTGAAGGCTCAGATAAGGACTCTGGGAAATTAATGCGCGATTCAGTCAGGCTACGGGCGTCTGTTCTTGGCAGCCAACTTGGCCGGCAGATAAGGTTAAGTTTTTGTCTCCGCGTTTATGTGTGTGCTTAAATTTAACCTCACGAATTTGGGCCAGTAAACGCATAAAAAGGAAACAAACACATTGGCATCGGGACGTGTATGTCACGTGAATGGGGCTGGCTGCTTCTCTCATCCTTCGTGCGGCAATAATCGTAAAATAAAATTTCGTGCAAGCCCCACAGAAGGTGACCAAGACGCTGGCGCTCTGTGGATACCCTGTGGGATTGATTGAGCATATTGGTTCCGGAAAAAACATTTAATATTTGCTAACTAAGCCGCTTCACCGCCGCGTGACTAGGTCAAAAGGCCAACGAAAACATCCTGCGGCCAAAGGGTATTCGCCATTGACGAATGGCGAGAGTTCAAAGAGCCCCAAATTCAATGGAAAATGAAAATAAATATAAAATTAGCAGGGAGCAGGGGGCAGGGAGGAGCGAGTCGGCATGCAAACGCGTTAAAATGTGAAATTCAATTTTGTAGAGAGCAGAAACAGGCAAAGGGCAAAAAAGGCATGCCGCAAAAATTCGGTCGGTGAAAAATGTGTGTCTGCTTCTGGTTGAGGATGTGTGTGCGGGGTTCGGTTTTATTTCAGAAGGTTACGCTTTAAAGTGTTTAATTTTAAAGGCGGGAATTCCGCTGCCTGCGGCATTAGCCAGCAGGCAGTCGAATGGGAATGGGAAAGGGAGAAAAGGAGCTTCTCCGGGACTCACCACAATGCGCCTGACACGTGTCATTTTGCGGTAATCGCCCAGCTTGAGGCTTGGCAGGCGAACAATTTCCCGGGATTTGGTTGAAGTGCGATGGCAGGACGAAAAACCGGCAGCAGACGCACAAAGTTTTTCCTTTCCGATTTCCTTTTCGCCTCTGATTGCCGCCGCCTGTCAGTTGCAGTTCGTAGCTCACAATTAGCGACGGCAAATGCAAAACTTCACAGCCGCAGGACACTTTCGAGTTCCTCTTCAAAATAAACACAACACTTTAGTGCACAAGCTTGCGATTAATATGGCAATCACTGTTCACACTGTTCTGGGGAGTTTAACTATATTGTATACATATATTTGCCAAATCTTTAATTCAGGATTCTGGTTCGCACTGAGTTTCTCGCCTTCGTCTTCTTCTTCTTGTTCGCACACAGCTCGTACTTTTTCACAGCGTTTGGCCAGAGTTTTCCCAGGTATCGACCGCTGCGCCAAACGTCTCAGATGAAACTGAACGCTGCCTGAGATTCGCAGCCAGATGAAATACCCCCTGGAAAATCGGAAAATCCATGTGGCCAGGCCAGGAGCAACAACAAAACTGCGGCAAAGAGCGCAACTGCCGCTCGCCGTCTCTCTCTCTCGCTTGACTCCTGCTCTCCAGCACTCTTGCTCTCCCGCTTTCCACACACACACACTGCGTATACGTAACGCCACGACAAAAACCAGCTGAGCGCACAGTGGTCTTCAATTCAAAAAACAATCCTTCTGTGAAATGCTAATGTTGAATATAACAGAAAATGGTATCTGTGAAAAGATTGTCCAAAACAGCATTTAATGTATAATGCCAGATATAAAGAATTTTTCCACTCATATAAATATGATAAAAATAATAAAAATAAAACGAATTAAAGTTATTATATTTCAGATTTCAGATACTTCAGATATTTCAGGTATTTCTATCAAACTGTATCGTCTTCCTTTCCATCTGGAGTTTCTAAGCAATCTGGCTGAGCTATAAGGCTGGAATAATTTATATCGGGCATAGTCTTATTTCTATTGCAAGCAGTATATACATATGTCGGAACGGCCGAAATCGGACCACTATATCGTTTAGCTGCTATAGGCACGATCGGGGCAAAATTGCATATTTCCGCTAATTCAGAAGAACATAATTTGTGCATTTATTATATGATTATAATTGCAGATAACTCGAACTACTATATAGATGCTATATAAACTATCGGCCTAAATTCGCCTTTTCTGCAAGGGTAAAAAAACTTCGTAATCGTAATATTATTATTTTATTATTTTTAGTAAATGCTAATTGTTTTCATTGTTTTTAAAATATTACCCATTTAATATTCTTCGCTGGAAATATTTTCCCATATTTCCATTAACTTTGTCCCACTGTTTCACTTTTATTCGCTTGTTCCGGGCTTTCTTGCAGTGTATGAGAGATGGCAAGAGAGAGTTTTTTGCGGCCACTGAGAGCGCTTCCTTTATGCTGGATAAAAGTTTTATTTTCCCAAACAAATTGCAGAGCCGAAAAAAACTGAGGCCGCGGAGAAGTCGGGCAGGATTCCGGGGAAAGACTCGGCCGGGGTAGCAGTTTTTATTGCCCGGAGAGGCGAGAGGACGCTAAGTGGGTGCCTGTCCAAGGGAGTATCTGTTGGAATGTGTGTGTGTGTGTGCGAGCCTCTGTTTATCTGTTTGTTTTGTTACATTTGCTGTGTATTTCATTGTTTTTTTTCACCCGCTGCGAGAGAAGCGGGCTGAAGTCGAGAAATTCAAAAATCAGGCACTCCAAACTTGTTGATGAAAAACCAGTGCATGTGCGGAAAAGTCGCAGCTCTGTTCTCGGGCTAGTTTCCCTGTTGGGGTGCCTGGCTTGGTGGCTCGGCTGGGAGGGAAGGTGGCAAGGAGCAACATGTTGATTTTACACGTGTTCGACTAGAGCACACAAGTGCAGATGTTAACCCCTCCAAAGGTGAGATAGCGTCCGTCTGCGAACTCCTCGTGTGTGTAATTTAAAAATGCGATTCATTAAGCGAGCGCGCTAATTGCAATTTAATTGCATAACGAGCAAAGGGCAGAGATCGCAATCAGAACATGATTTTCCCTTCATTTCTTTTTATTTTGTAACCGGAAATTGCGCTGCTCACAAATGGAGCACAGATTTCATCAACTGTGGGGCTTAATCTCAAACAGGTTCCTCAGTTGGCAGCGATTAGGCCAAAGGAAACTGCCCAGCGAGCGTCCTTTCCTGCGTTACAGAAAATACATCTTTCTGGAAGAATAAAAGTTTAAGACAGCCCGCTAAGATTTATAAAAAAGGTTCTTTACTCAAAAACACCTCAGTAAGTAATGAGGTAATTGTTTGAAACTGAAAGGGGAAAGAAAAGTCCGAGCTTCTGTAAGAAACTCCTTAACTTTTGAGTACGAAAAGATTTGTGTTGGAACCTGTAAAGGAGGACGGGTAAAGGCAAAATGTAAATAAAACTTGTGAGTATTATTTCAGATATGATAACTCAGTTTGAATCATAATTAATGTATAAAAGCATTGCTTTTCTTTTAATAAATAACTAAGTTTAAACAAACGGGTTAGGTTTTATATATCCAAGGAAATTTATTTAAATACGATTCAGCGGGCTTAAAGGAGGCGTAGAGGCTTACGAACTTAATCTATGACAAAACGGAAAATGTTTGCTGTTATTAAGCCTCATATGCATGTTTTCTGCCTCGTCTTTCGCTTTTCTTGTTCGCTTTTTCTTCTTGTTTATCAGCCTTTTTTTGTTTTTCCGGGCTTAATGTTAGTCGCTATTATTGCTGCTGCCCGGGCTGCCTTCTGTTTTGCTGCTGCCTTTTGCTTAGACCGGCAGTTCCGGTGAAGGAGCCGCAGCAGCGTGCCCAAGTGGCCCGAAAGGGGATTTCCCAGTCCCTGCTGCCACGTGTAATCCTTTCTGCCATATGACCCCACCGGTAGCCATTCCCAATCCCATTCCCATGGCCCCTCGCTACCACTCGCTCACATTCTTTCAGTATTTTTAGGCTTCCCTTTTCAATCTTTGCCATTGTTGGGGTTTCTTGTTTTGTTTGGGCTTTGATTACTTTAAGTTTTGGTTTTCGAATGATTGGCACAGCTCCGAGGAGGCGGCACTGATAGGTCTTTGATGTAAATGATAGCAGGGGAGGATTTCAGCCGGGATATTGGGGATTGAAATTTGCATATGGCCCGGGCTCGACGTGTATGTTAGGTATATGTGCGGTGCCCCCGGCATTGGTCGGTAATTCGTTTCATAATTACGCATTTGGCTTAATTGACGGAGTTGGACCGTGAATTGTGGTTAGCCATTCAATTTGAATATTATGCCAGATTAGTGCCCCCTTTGAAATGTGCGGAATAATTTATCATAATTTCATATACTGGCCACTGGCCACACAAAGCGCAGCAGAACTGCATTCAAATCGGGGCAAATATTCCAGCAACTCTCGTGCAAATGGAGCGTTGATAAAGCGGCTTTACGAGGAATGCTTAGCGCCAACACCAAATGCCACCAGCTCTTGAATGTGTCGTTAAAGCCAAACCACTGCAGAATCAACAGAGCGATTATACCCTTTCAAGCGGTTATTGTCATTCACTATGAAAAAGTGCAGAGAAGCACGAGCTTCCCTTCAAAATCAAGAAAAAATAGTTATATTCGGAGATAGTTTAAAAGTGCTCATTGAAAATATAAAGCGAAATTGTTTCTCACAACTTTACAGTCTATTAGATGCGAAGACGTGAAGATGCCTCTTACACTAAAATTTGAATTAAAGCGTCAACTTTTATTAAGTCACTTTATTCAAAATTGTTCCGGGTTTCAGCATCACGGCCTTGTTCACGTTATCGATATTTTCATACTGTAGCTATGAAACGGCAGAAAATAGTTATATAGTAATACTGAGCTGTGTTTGACCTTAAGTTGATATATACATAAATAAGTATATAAGTTTTTATGTTATATTTAAAATAAATTAATATTCTGTTTAATTTATTGGACCAATATAATCAGGAAAAGATATTATGCTAACTTCGATATTTTTCAATATTTACAATTTCGATATACCGAAGCTAACGATATTTTCTACATATGTGCCTTTTTCTCTCAATATACATCCCTAATTAATAACGCTTAGATATATAGAATGAGGGACACTCTGACACCGATATACGTATATTATATTATCTGCCTAAATGGGGTTTTTTTTTTAGAGTATCCACGCCCTCCTTTTGTCCTCTATGCTCTATTTTACCTCCCAGGCAGACATACATTTAATATAAGAAACTGAAAATAAAAATAAAAGACCAGACAAAGTTATATGATATGGCCAATCTATTAAGGAAATGTAAGATATATCTATAAAATAAATCATACCTAAATATTTATGCAAGCAAAGTTGTGTGAGACTTTTCTATTAAATAATTCTACAATTTCTATATATTAATATAATAGGCATTCTCTATATTTTATAAAATCAGAGGGCATCCCGAATTCGTGATTGGACTAAAAGTTTCAATTTGGTTTTTCATTGCATGAGTTTTATGGGCACGCTGCAGCACTATTTGCTGACAATTAACATTTTATGCGTTCTATTTTTTCCAGCTTTTATATCGCCCACTCCAGAAGTGCCTAACTGCCTAATCAAGAGTTAATCCAGCTGGCCCTGCTCCTCCTTCTCAGTAACTCCTTTCGCGCTGCGAGTGAGGTCATAGTTGGGGCTTCTGGACCGACGCATAATAATTAGCTACCAGCGCAATTTGCCGCAATTTATGCGCATACATTCCGGCAAAGGACTACTGTGACCTACGCGCTTATGCCTTTTGTTCAATTTATGCAGAACATTTTGCGATTGTAAATGCTTAAACGATGGAAAAACTGAAGCCAAATGTGTGAGCAGAGTTTGGCATCCGGTTTTAATTGTGGCCAAGCACAATGGCTGGACAGAATGGCAGCTATATCTATGTGGAATCTCCATCTCCATCTGCATCTGCATCTGCATCTCCTTCTCCTTGTACTATGACAGCTTGTGTTAAGTGAATTTGGTCGCCGCTTTCTATTTGCCATTTCAATTGCAAATTAACTTTGCAATCCAATGTCTGACAATGGCAAAAGCCCTCGGCCGACATGTGTGCAAACGCACATGGATATATGTACATATATTTTGTGTGTTCTAGAAATATATATATTAACACCACATGGCAGCCACAAAAATAAACTCAACTGCTGCTCTTCCTGCTGTCGAGTGCAAAATGTAATGCAATGTTCGTTGCTTCGTTGGGCGGGCGCCCACACCCCATTCCCTCAAGTTATTTCTAATTAAAGCTTAATTGTCTCCAACTGACAGCTATATGTAGTTTGGTAAGTAGAGAAATTAAACTGCGCGTCAACAAATTAAACTTGAACTGTCCTGCCTTCGGTTTTTCCTTCCTCAAGTAAGCATTCCGACCTAATAAATGATTACTGTTTCGTATTAGACGGCTTAAATTCAATGGCAATGGCAATCGCTTTTGGCTAGGCTTACACAATTTTGGGGATTTTTCAACTAACTTCTTCGGCAGCAACGATTATTTATGTTCGTACGTGCATCAATGTTGCTGCAGCTGCCACAGCCTGCAACCAATGTGGCAGACAAAACAACCACTGGGCGGTGGGCGGTGGGTGTGGTTCGGTGGACGGTGGGCGGCCAGGCAAATTTACATAAAGACTTAAGCCAGAAAGCCAGGAAACGTGGCCGAGTCACGTTTATTGGCCACAGGCTGGTCACACAAGCAGCACAAATCATGCAAAATTAAATTCAAGAGACCCGATAGAAGCTCTCCGTCTGCCCATTCGGTTATTGATTGAAAGTTATTTTTTTTTTAATTTTCTAGGCTCTCACGGAATGCAATTTGCCACTGCTCGCTTTACAAAGTTACGCATACGCCGTGATGGCCGTATGCCCACTAAGAAACCATTTTGGTTCAAGTGTTTGGCCAAACAAGGGAACATGTGTCTCTTGTCTGGCTGGAACAGGAGCAAAGGATATTGCAGGACACTGCAAACACAGCACAGCAGAGTGGGGCAAATGAGGGCAACAGCCACGCCCTCGGCAGGACAAGCGTCAAGTGCGTGTGCGTTCGAAATGAAATGAATATGCGGAACTCAGGACATGTTTTGGTTTCGTAGAAACTGCAGGAAATTTGCCAATACAGAGCCAAATCATGTCGACGAGATGTTTTCCTTTATACGAAACCAATCTTGAGCATTTGAGATTGCATTTGCACTGACCGCAGATGTTTGTAATATTGAAGTATATATTGTAAATAAATATTGTAAATATACAATATTGATTGTATATTTGTAAGCCAAAATATATTTAAGTAAACATTCACAAACCTTATTCATGCGATAAGCTAGTAAATGTATAAAAGCAAAAATGTTGCAGTCAGATCGTCTGCATATATTAACCGAATAGCATTCTGATACGGGATCGAAACAGCTATATACATAACTGTAGAGAGTTGTTAAAAACACTCTTACAATTGTAAAGGTAAACTTTAACGAGGGCTAAAAAAATCATTGAATTAAATAGTTGTAATTTGCAAGATGGTTGTAATTTTGTACAATTTTAGTCAGTGCAACTCTATAAAGACCTATTTCAGTGAACTGCTTATAAGTCCTGGCAAGAGTTTATTTAGAGTTTAACTTCCATAATTCATTCATAAACAGGCTTTTCCATTAGCCTACTTCTTGGGACTTTCAGTTATTAGCACAGTTTGTGTTGCACTTGTTCTGGCCATTAAAAGTTCAGCGCAACTGGTTTGAATAAATATAAAAGATACATTTTGTGTATCTTAGATCAAGTTTTAATTATAATTCCTCTTTTTGTTTGACCACATCACGCACTCGCTCCATGGTGTGCTATTCAACTTATTTATGACTTTGTGTTTTGGTTCAACAAATTTAATTAAAGTTCATTTTACGGCCATTCATCAACAGCGCACTCGTATGTGAGGGCGTATCCATATATATATATATAATATATATAGAGTTGTACGCAAGGATATATACCGTACACAGCACAATTATGGGCTGACATTTAAATAATATTCTTTCTGGATGAGACAAATTGCTGCAGATTTTTGTTCGGCAGCTGTGAGGGCGGCTTTACAAGTTTTTACAAAGTAAAAACGTTAAAATTAAAATTGCAAATTTATTATTTATGGCCCCCCTACAGGTTTACACCTGCATGGGCACTAATTAAAAATTGAGTTTAGACTCATTAGAGTGCTCCTCTCCACGGAAATCTTTAGTAAAAGGCGAAAGATTTATTCGACAATTGAAGAGAAACCAGAGTGATTTGCTTACTCCAAACAAGCCCCTCTCTATATGCCGAGAGCTAGAAGCGATTGGGAATTACAACGCAAAGGGAAATCAAGAAGGATTGCGCCTTAAAATAGGCAACTCCAAGTAATAGGGGTTGTTTTCATAGCCTACTCAGGTTAGGTAAATAATATGCTTACCTGGTAAAGGTGTTCAAATTGTGGTCGATAAGGGATGTTCTTAGTCTTAGCAGAATGTAAATGGGATTGGGATAAAAAAGGCCGATTAAGTTCTCAAAACATGAAGAATGTTTTTAGCATTCAGATAAAACCAATAAGAAAAGCTAGTTTCTATATATGTTTCCTTTGGATATCTTTAAAAATAGCGAATATATGATTTTTATGACCTGTTCCTATGACAGCTATATATGTAGTGCTCAGATTTCAGCGCAATACATTAAAAACTACAAGACAAGCAGAGAAACGGACATACAAACGGACAGATATACGAAAGAAAGAGAAAGATAGAGGGAAAGACCGACATGGCCAGATCGACTCGGCTGGTGATGCTGAACAAGAAAAAAATATACTTTATGAGGTCGATATAAAAATAAAACAAATTAAATGTAATATTTAAATTTATTTTACAAATGATGTCCATATGAATGGAACGGAATAAGAAAATGAAACCATTGTATAGTTAACTTTATATTATCGTATATTAAAGCAGTAACTGCCTTTTCAAGAACTCATCTAGAACTGTAAAACCGCACCTCGTTACTCGGTCAAACACCAGGGCCCGAACCATGGCGACTCTTTTGATTTTTGTTTGTTGCCTTTTTACTCATTTTGCCGCTCTGGCCGCCCTGTAAGGCTGTGACCGAAAGAAAACTTCTAACGAGTTTCATTTTCGGGTTTTTCTTTTGGCTCTTCGTGGGGGCTGGGGGGTGGAATCCTGGTCCTGGTGGCGGTGGCGGTGGCTCCGCCTGTCAGTTGCCAACAAGGAACATTTTTCGTTTCCTTTCGCCTTCTCTTGTGGGCTTGCCCAGTTGTTGTGTGATTTATATCACAATTTACTCGCATTCAGCTCACCATTGTCGCGGGACGGGACTATTTGGTTGTTATTGAATTACCGGAAACTTACCTAGCGGCCCTCTCCGCCGATTCCCCATAGTCTGCATATATCCTGTAGTGTAGTTAGTGGCGGAGACACGAGGGGCGGTCTGTCGATGATAAATCAACGCGCTAACGAATTTTTCGTTTGCTTTCGCTTTCTCGGCTTTTGTTTCGCTGGAAAAACAGAGAAGGTGAATTCGCTTCGGCTAACAATACCTTAAGCCTTTGGTGAGGGACAGGAGTTCGGGCAGCAGCGGCACCAGCAGCGGCAGCAGCTTCATAAATTGCCAGTTCGCCTTTGTTTCTCAAGATTTTTGCTTGGGTTATTTTTAATTTCACGGCGCCTGTAATTTCTCAGTGTCAGTTGGAGAGCCTCGGAGTCCTCGGGATCCTGCCGCAGACAGAGATGAAGTGGGCGGAATGGGGGCGGGCGTGGAGTGGCTCATTAGCCTTTGTTGTGGCCGAAATACGAGAAAAGCAATGCATATTTCCCTTCGAGTTGATGCCACTGATAATCATTTCCAATTGTTGATGGGTTGTGTTTAATTAAATTAGCAACACTCCAGTAATTACAGGGAGCTCCTTCTCGCGACTCCCCACCCACCGCCGGACGTAAACCCTTCCTTGTGCCTTTTGGGGCAACATCAATCATATGCCGAAACACAAATACAAAGCCTGACGAAAAATAGAAAGAGAATTTCTAACTTTTTGCTTTCTGTGTCAGCCTTAAGAAGATTTATGGCCAAAACGGGGACGAGCTGGGGCCCAGACCGGGTCACATGTGAGTTGGCGAACCAAACAGGCAAAAGGGAGCAAAACCGAACGGGGAAATCCCTTAAACGAGACTAACAAATGTAGTTTTGAGTCCCATTTGGCTCAGCATCCGACTGATTGTTTAAATAAATGAGTCAGTGCCTCAGCTAACCAAGAATTCTATTGATTTTGTAGTGCAACTTGTCGGCTCATACGCATAGAGAGTGGTGTGGTCCCCCTCAAAATCGACAAGCCGCTGATTGATGGATGGCTAGGGCCTTGGTCATCCTCTTCGTCCTTCGGAGCACATTAATTTACTAAAGAATTGCATTTTAGTTTAGTTTTTATGGCCCGCATATTTCTGCCCCCCACGAAACCATTTTGTGAATTCTAACAAATAGTTTGCAATTATCCCTTCTGCGGAGCTGGCACACTCTGCGAATGAGATTGGGGAACCCCAAAAACATCCCGTCAGAAACACATCCACTTCGATGTCGGAGGCTTCCCTCACGACATGTCGAGGCATTTGATTGAGCGACCGTGTAACCATTTGACCGTCCATTCCTCACACATCTACAGTATGTCCTCACCAAGCGAACTTGAAAAAATATTATGGAAATAATATTAAGGATGTAACTTACAGGACTTTCTGAATGCTTATATTAATATTTTTGACTATGTATGTAAAGGAACAGTTCATTATAATACAAGGGCAACACTATAGCGGTTAGTATCACATCAAAAGTTTACAGATTAAGTGTATCAAGTTAAGTTAAAATATCGTATTTAATGATAATTCAATATTATCGTAAATATTTATTTTATCGTAAATTAAATTTTATTTGAATCTCTCTTACCGATTATGTTTTTAATATATTTTTTACATTTATATATTTATTTTCAACAATAAGTGCTTAATCTAAACAAACATCTATGACACAGTCCAATTTGTAATCTTCTTTTTTATTTTCATATATGGCAGACGATCAATTCGACAATTCTCGATATTTCCACTTCGATAACTGGAAAGCTCGGACAAGGTTCACATGCTCGACATCGATATTTTCTCCAACAAGAAATATGAAGATATTTGCCCATCTACTCATAACATGGACGTGTCCAATGTTAAAAGGGAAGACCTTCAGTTGATGGCTATAAGCGATGATGGATTCCTTACCATGATGAACGAGAACGCAAAGACTTCGAGGTTTCTGACTATGAATTGGCCGACTAATTACGTGCTCATTTTGATAATGGCAAAGACTTACTGTGCTCGGTTCTCAACGAGTGCGGAGAAAAGTGTGTTATTGCGATAAGGACACTGCAAATTTCTGTTGCATTTACATTCTTAAAAGCTAGTTGTATTAATCTGGTACAACGATTGCCATTATATAGCAGAAAACCCAAAGCATCTATGTTTAAATAACTAAATGACCTAAAAAAATAAATAAAAATAAAAGAGAATATATCGCGAAGCTAAAATAATGACTTCTACCATTAAATATCGTCTGGCATTCGGTGTACATTAGAAAGGCTCTTCACTGTCATATAAAAATACTTTTTCAAGGGAAAGAACTATATTGATATATATATATACTCGCATGTGGGGGGTTGTGGTCGCATAATCGATAGTCATAAACATTAGAGCTTTAAATTTAATATCCCTGATGGCCTGACACTTCCAAAAGGGACTCGCCCACAATGAGTGAATGCTCCATTGGACATTGCTTATGTTATATGTGGCGGATCCAGGGGAAAATATGCTCGGAGAGGGTAAAACTAAATGTGGCATGACAGAGTGAATAGAACTAATTTTCCCCCTCTTATCGCATTCCCAACGGCACGACAAGGCTGACAATGCAATTGATGGACAGCACATGATGTGATTTCGTGGAAGGATCCGTGCTATTTGCGGAACCAACTTTGAGGAATACAAATGTATTACAGCTGCTTCCCTTGGACCACTTTAATAAGCCTCAAATTATATGGCAAACAGCGGCTTGTTTTTTTCTCTCTCCTTGGCCCCGCCTTTCTTGCCCGCAACTTTTTTGCCTGCACCAATTTGATTTTGTCATTAAAAAGTTTTTAGCGAAATAATAAAGTTTGTCAGCGCGGAATTCGAGGGCCAAGCCAAAGGAAAAAAGATCGGCAAAAAGGAAAAAGGAAATCACAGTCCAAAAGTGGCCAATGAAAGTTTTCGTTGGCCATGTAGGGGCGCCAGGGCGGCCCCACGAAGGGGGCAGATGAAGCTGGCCCAGAGCAAACTATGGACTGTGGTCGGACCCGAAATTGTACGCTTATCTTGGCAGAGTCGGAGATGTGTCCGAACTCGAGCGCGATATGTCGCAAATTTAAGCGCAGTCAGCTCGGGATGAAAAACGATTTTAAATAACCTGCAGTCATCACTTTTTGCCAGTGAAAGTTTAATTGCAATTTTTTTAATTCAATAAATAAATTGATAACTTTTTAAGTGATTCTGTTTGCGCTACCAAGTCAAGTTTTTCATGCCATTAATTGGTAATTGGATTTTTAAATTACCCGAGGATAAACATATGTATGTATGCCAATTCTAGGCGTATTTAATTGTCTCCTTATAAAAAAATTAATATACTGTTGAACTAAAAAAGAATTGTATAAGTGAATTATATTAATATAATTATAAGTACATATAATTTACACACTCTTAGAATAAAAACATTACATTTTAAAGTTAGCTCTTCCCAATTGGATCAAGGAACATAAATTAAAAGGTTCCTTTATTACTATTACATGGCTTGATTTCCGTATAAAAAGATAGTAAATATTCATAAAATGCTAGTTCCAACTCCAGGCCTTTTCTCAAAATATCTCAACTAGTTTATACCAACCTGAACCTGGCAGAATCGTCCTGAAGTAGACCAGTCATCCTGCGCTTATTGAATTACATGCAGGTTGTCCCGATGCAGATGCATAATTCAATTAGCATATGGAAGAGTACGGCGGGCCAATGCCTTCGGGCACATCCTGTGACCAACATGACGTATGCGCGATGTGGAGGTAGCAACACGGGACTCTGTGAGTCGATGCTGCGTTATGAATTACATTTCAATATGCTTCAACGTGTTCATCATTTATTTAGCCGACTGGGGAGAACTAGCAGGCAGGCAGGCAGCTGGCAAATGCCAGGCTGCGAAATGCCAATAAAGGAGCGAGCAGCGAGGATCCTTGAGCCCGGCCAGGGACTCGGTTGCAAACAGGAAGCCGGAATGCTGCTGAGCCACTGCCGACGAGTGCTTAGCTCCGTTTGCAATTTCCGTTTTGTCACATTTGTCTAACTAAATGGAAATTTATGCAGCTCCTCGGCGCGTCGGTCGTCGTCGAGAGTGCCTGCCTCCACGTTCATTTCTGAGCCTGGTTCCGGAGTGGGCTCCGGAGTGGGTTAATACTTTATTCACGGTCCAGCGCTTAATGAAAGAGTCATTACACTCATTCATTCATTCAATCGTTGATTCATTCATGAGCAGACGGTAGCGCGTGTCCTTTGTTTTCCATTTCCCAGCCACTGTTGCCTTTGCAGCCCGTGTTGTTGTCGTTAATTAATTGATTTTCATTGATGCCTCGGTAGCATTAATCATACGCCATGTTGGCCCGTGCCCCTGGCTGACTATTGTTATTCTTTTCCTCCACTCACTTACTTGGCTGTCTTTCAGGAAGCTTTTGAGATGGGTTGGAGCGATGCAGTTTTTTGTCAAAGTTTTTCATTAACGCTTCGATAGACAGCACAGCACAAGACGCAAAAAAAGTGGGGGGAAAAGTTGCATCTGCAGCAAATTGAAAACCTTAACCATACCTCAAGCAGGGAGCTACTGTCGTTGTCAGACTATAAAAGATTGGAACGGTTCTTTAACACTTCTGAAAGACTAGAGCTTACATTTTATTATTGCAAAAATGTTGAAATTTTAAGTATTTTTTAATTTAAGCGGACCCAAATTAATTTAAAATTAATAAATAAATTAAAAGACAACACAATCATCGGATAAACTGAGCAAGGAAGCATCATTGTAGGGAAGTATATCGAAAGAAAAGCTCGATACAAATATCATGCTTACTAGCACAACCAAAATATCGTTAAAGTATATCGAAGTCTTAAATATCGCATTAATAGTTAAAATGTACAATTTTTAACATAACATTTTTATTACTTTCCACAATAAACTCATTTTTCTAAGGGATATGCAGACTTCGGTAGTACATTACTAAAGAGTTCGTCCTGTTCATACAATTTTTAAAGACGGAGGCAAATACTTTTCTATTCAGACACGCATCGCTGACCCAAGGAAAGCAGCAATTTATTCGCATCAATAATTGAATTAGAGCCCCCGATTAAGCCAGTTTAATTGCATACCAGCGAATGCAATAAATTCAAATGTACTTTCGCACTTGGGAGTTTTATAAACGCAATTAAAACAAATACAAAATAAACAGTCGAGAAATTTGCACTTTGGTCGCTGGGCTTGGTGACGCGTGAATAAATCATTTCCGCAAACAGCAACCGGATTTTGCATAATAGATGGTGGGGATTTATGTGCGGTAATGTTGCCTAAAATATGCATAACTTATAGGCGGTATATATACACATTTATTCATATATTGCACGACCAAGCCGGAAGCATCCAAATTGTCTCCCAGTCCCAAAACGCGGCTGCCAACGCAGCTTAGCGCGAATCAATTAAATTGGCCTGTGGTCCGCCGCGGCGTCCAGAGAGTTTCCATTTCCAGCTTAGCGGTTGACGTTTTGACAGTTTTATTGTAAGTCATTCGTGTTTAACTGCTTAAGCGAGGACTTATTTTGTGACCCGTTTCTGTCTCCGAATGATTACAATTTAATCACATATTTTGGTGACCCGAATAAATTTAAATTAAATGAAAGGACGATTAAAGTTTCTAAGCCAAAGAACAGCTTATCAGAATTTAAAGAATTTTGATATTTTTAAATAAGTTTAAGGCTATTCCAATGCGACATATACAGCGGACTACGGTTTTCACTTTCGTTTTTTGTTTCTCTCAACACTTCTGTCATATTTTTGTTATTAAAATTCTTGGTAATTTTTTACTGTCCAAACTTCCGACTTGCTTTTTAAGAAGTAAATAGACTGATACAATGTTTTTTATTTGCGATTGTTTGTTTTTTTTTTTAACGAAAAATAAATGCATAAATATCTTATATATCCATAAGAAGGACGGCTAACTTGTAAACAGTTCCAATTCCGTTCGTTACAATTTCTTATTAAAGCACTTTAAGTAATTATTTATTTATAAAACACTTACTTTATAATTTTTGAACAATAATTGTGCATACTTTTTTATTTTATAAATATTTTTTACAACATGCTAGGAACATGATGTGCAACACGGATTGGTGCTGCCAACACAAATGTAGATATTTTAGAAGTTAAGCATACACAGAAGCTTTTATGCTTTATATGTAATCTGATTTTACTCAAATTAGTCGTAGGTGTTTCCTGATTATGCGGAAATGTTCCCCGTAAAACAAAATTAACCTGCGTGCAACAGATATGAATGTTGTACCAAATTTGGTTGGTTTATATTCTAAAGTCTCAGAGATCTGTTGTTTCACACGGACGGACGGACAGATAATGATAATGTTGATGATTCTCCTAATGCAGTTCGAGGGAACTGAGTTTTAAGCTAAGATCAGCATAATTGGCTAAGGGATATCTGAGGCAACGGGTCACAGTTCATTCTGGTTGGGTCCACATACCGACAAGAATTTTCCTGCAGGCCCCACGGAAGACAATTAGCGTAGGCGTAAAGTGATAACCGGCCGGACAGAGTGAAAATCGTAAGCAAGTACTATAACGTGAGTTTGTTGCTGGCGCATGACCTTCCCAAGCACAGATTCCTTTTTTGGTATAGATTTGTCTACATATCAAAGAGTGGCGCCACCTATGTGAGAACCGGAACTGTGTAAAATATATGTAGAAATAAATGTCTCAGAAAAATGTTATTGTTTTGTGAGCCAGCGCTAGATGTCGACCGTACGTACATATGTCAAATATTATTCACTAGGAATGTAGATAAACGATTTTAAAAGTCATTCTAGTATTCTGAAGCGATAAAAATACAGACAAATAAGTTTCAAAAATCGAGATAAAACCATATGATAACGGCAAATTTTTTAAAAATATAATTTAACACTTAAACCTATAATAACGACAATTTATACGAGGAATTCTTTAATGTCGACTGCGACAGTCGGTAAAACGTTAGCCGAAACTTTATATGATTATATTATTTTTTTTTTAATTTAACACCATTAACAATATTATAATTTTATGTAGTAGCTTGCAACGCAGTGAATAAAGCATCTCCGAGACCAAAGAGTGTATAAACTCTAGATCCGTCCATCTGTCTATCCATTTATTTGTGCACTAGTCTCTACATTTTTGAACTATCAGAATAAAACTTTGCAGATAGCCTTCTTTATATTATCATTCAAATATAATTTGGAACGGGATAGATCGGACTACTATTTATATCATATAGCTGGCATTGAAGCGATTAGGGAATTACTACATCGCCGATTTTCAACAGATTTTCATTTACTATGGCCAGATATGGACGTAATATTTTTGTTATTTCTGAATTTCGATTCAATTTTATTTAGAAATATAAGTCCCGATAGATTTACGAACCGTGTATGTCGTAGTCGAGACCTGCGTGTTTTTATTTACAGAAAACAAAAACAACTAGTGTTATTGAAATACATTATCAGCATTTTATTAAATACTTTTTGAATTGTGTAGTATATTAATATCTATAATACGAAATATCTCAATCACAAGAGAGATTTGATATATATAGCTACATATATGTATATAGGATATACTTAGACTGCTCGCAAATTGTAAATGTCTACCTAAATGAAAGGAGAACTTATAGCGATGAATGCGATTAATGCAAATTGTACAACCTAGACTTAATTACAAACTAAATTAACAGTTCTCAATTATATCTAGTTTTGGTATTTGTACAAAAGATACGGGCGCAGCGATGGAGCGCCGAGAACATAAAGGGGAAATTATACTAATTCAAGGTCCGCCGTCATAACAGAAAATCATATGGAAATGAAGGTAGTAATGGCAATGCTAGTATATCTTAGGGCGATCTATCATATGGAAATACCTAAAAATATATACAAAAGCTATCTATGTACACTAGGAGGTTAGATAGACTGTCTATATTATTGCGTATTTGTGTCGGCGGATCTTTTGGAGACCGCATCACTCGAAGATTCCGTTGGAGGCTCCTTGGGCCCCGGCATTAGTTCTCCAATCGCCAACTTATAGGGCAGTGCGTCCGGCGTATTTATAATGCCGTACGGCCTCAGATGGTAGATCAGATAGTCCAGAACGTACATTTGGTTCGGCGAGACGTAATGGAAGGATATGGCATTGTCCGAGCAGCAGTCCAACCCCTGAAATATAAGGAAAACGGCTTTAATTTGATTTCTTTTCCCTATATTCTCAATCTCACCTCGTCTGTTTTGTAGAAAATGTACTGCCAGTACCAGAACTTCTTGTCCGTGTGCGCTGGAATCAAGTGATGCTCTGGTACGAACGGAAAGAAGCGACCCCGTCCGTTCGCGTCCCGGGAATCTCCCGCAAAAACCTTGACATTCTGTAGGCACTTGCCTATCTCTACGTCCTCCGCGCCCGAGTTCTCTGCCTTGCACAGCTTGGGATTGGGCAGGGCCTCGACCACAAAGCGACGTACTGCCTCCCTGCTGAGGACATACCCGGCACCGCCGGACATGTAACCCTGCTTTACGTACGGCTTGAACTTGCAGCCGAAGTAGACCGGAGTCTCGGGATTGTACGGATACAGCATGTAGCGCAAGTTCTCCACTATCGTGTAGGTGTCGTCGTCGGCCTTCAGGAACCAGTCGGCGTCGTTGATATGGTGCTCGTATATGTACTTATAGGCCTCCTTTGTCTTGCCCCACAGGTTGTTGCGACCCTCTCCCACGGGCAGGGCCACCGCATTCAGTTCATCGTCCTTGGCCGAGCTCATGAAGATCAGCTTGTTGCAGCGCTTGCCCCAGGTGCGTTTCACGTGCCGCGCCTTCTTCTGGTGGTTGCTCGGATTGGTCATGATCCAGCAGAGCACTCGCACCTCGCCGTAGAGCCGCTCGGCAATGGTGGAGTTCTCATGCGCGTGCTCATGGCTACCCACATCCTGCTCTGGCCCCGTCAGCTCCATCATGTCGTGGCTGTGGTGGGCATCGTTCACGTCGCCATGCCGGTGGCCATCGTACGGCATGAATTCGCTGCGTTCCGGTGTGGAGGAATACACGAATAGCTCCGCCAGGCAGAAGCCCACCACCAGGCCCACAATAAGCGACACAAACGATCGCTTATTTGAACGTCCTGAAAGAAGTAAATAAAGAAATGTTTTAAAATAGATTCATTAATAACTACAATTGTTGTTGTATACAGGATTCAATAGGCGTGTAAAACCCCTTTAAAAGGTGTCAACAAACTTATCGGAAAATGTAAACAATGCAACATTTTGTAGCTTAGTTTTGGTGACCTTTTTGAGAGACTTCAGCCCCCTAGAGATTTTTGTGGAACTTCCCATTACTAAACATATAATTAAATTTTAATGTTGTGCACTTGTGCAAATTACATTTGAAATAGGCCATTAAATGCGGTAATGGGCCACAAAAATAAGTGGGTATTAATAATGCGTAATTGATAAGCGATAACCAATCAAATGTAGGCTTTATCTTCATATATAAAATATGCGTTTAATTAAAAACCATTCGTTTTAATTAAGTTTGTGCATTTATAATTGGGCTTTCGTAGAAATCAGTAATGGAAATGGAATATTTCTATGAATTATTATTATTTTAATTGGCAATTATTTCCGACCTAGCTTCCCATTTCCCGTCAGCATAAAGTTCTTACTCACCTTCATTGAGTATGGACCTTCCCAGCAGACTATTGGCAGTCATTTGGATTTATTATTAGGAAAACTCTCGGATGGGAGGAACTTTTGATTGAAGTTTCTGGACCTGGACCTGCTGCTTCTTTGGTTGCGTTTCTTCGAGGCGGGGGAGTTCCACTCGGGTGTCGCCTTACATCTTCTGCAATGCAAAATAATAGGTACTGCCTTAGTGATGCAAGTGTGCTCACGTCTGTCACTCAGTCACTCGGTCACTAATGTCAACTATCTGAAAATTGTGCTGGCTCTGCTCGGTTTCGGTTTGGTTCGCCTCCGCTCAGTTTCGAACTGGAACTGTGCTAATCTCATGCAAAACGTGACAACTGCTTCTGTTCGGAACTGCATTCTCCGGCTGCGTGTTGCTGATAAATATTCATTCTTTTTTCAAAAACATTTTAGTTATTCTTATTTACTGTTTCCAATATTGTACGTGTGTGTTTTCCCGGTTTGCAGAGCGTCTCTTCCGAGATAACTGAAATTGGCTTTTTGGCATATATGTACATAGGTACGTAAACGGCCAAGTGTCTGCAGCAAGTTTGGCTATTTTCGAGCTTGTGTCGTAAAACTAACAGACTAACAACATAAAGATCCTCTAAGCAATCCGTTTGTTTTGCATGCGAAGAGCAAATAGAAAAGCAATTACACTTTTGACACCATTATAAAGATAATTCTGTTCGGTTTAAGGCTTTTGTCTATCTGGGAACTAGCGAAAGCAAGAACTGAGCAAATCAAACACAAATCGAGTTAGTTGGGGGTCGTTGAACTGATCACCAGCATAACTAATGTTAATTAACAAGGTATATTTATACTAGATATAAGTTTCTAGGCTCATTTTCCATTACCAAGAAATGTAAATATGGAAAATACAACTTTTTGACAATGGTAAAAGATAAAAACTTTACTATAGTAACATATTGTTTTAAAATGCTAAATCAGTTTTCGACTGAGATCGGGTTTCATTCAACTTGGACTGCCCAGCGTCACAGTTGTTAGAACAATTAAATCGTTGTTTTGAGCAAACAAATCTCTTTGTTTCGGAGCGTCTTTAGTCATTGTTTAGCAAATCATTTGTTTAGCACTCACTTATCAACTCTATTTGTATGGGTAAAACAATAACTTTGGTAGCAAAACAGCTGAGACAACAGATCGTGGCTTAAGCAAATCAGACTTTGCTGCAGTTCTGAACCCGGACAAGACGACACCTTGTGAAGAAATGCAGCCAGACATCGAAAATGCAGAGTATTTTAAGCAAATTGCAGCCAGTTCTGGGCTTCGTTCTCTTTTGTTTCTTGCAGTAGTTTCCCCTAAACAGATACAAGTAGGCAAAAACACTCTCATCAATATCTAGAACCGATATCTATGGGTTTGTACATTATTTTATTAGGTTTCCGGTGATTCATGTAGGCTTGTGGGTTTGCCACTCCTCATTTGCCGGGCTTATCATTGAGCCTCTCTATTCAAACTTATCTACAGCAATAATTAGTCTTTATCATTGCCCATAAGTTTGATAGTGCTTGCTTGGCCGGGTTTTAATCACATTTTGTGGGTCAACTTCTGACGGTGCGGTAACTTTTTCGTACTGTCCATTATTGATATATTAGCCGACTTCATTTCAAGGAAGCGTCCACTTTTTCATACTCAAAGTGGTTTCTTAGTAAACTGATACTGTTATCATGAAGGAAAAGAAAAAACAAATTAGTTAGTTAAAACTTGCAGCCATTTTCTTATCTATTATTATCTGTTTTATAATCATGAAGTCGATATCAGGAAATTAAAAACAGATTTTAATTGTTTCTGACTTACAAAGGCGGTAAGAGAAATTATAAAAATTAAATTGAATACTAAAGTGGTGCTGAACAAGTGTATTTCCGTGTTTTGATTGTAATGCCACTGTTATTAAGTTATTTCTGCTGTTCCCAGAGTTCACTGTAGGTTCTGGCAGCTGAAGCATTGTAGTGTTTTTGTTTGAGCAGCTGGCCAATCCTTACGTCATAACTATATCTCGATGGCAGGTAAACTCGATTTACAGACGCGCATACAGCTCATTTTTAATTCGTTTATCCAAGTGAGAAGTGCGTTGATAAAATGGTACCATCAAAGATACAAGTGCCTTGGTCCAGTAAAGGTCTCAAAAGTGCCCCATTATTTGCAACTAGATTTTAATGAGGTTTTCATATTTCAGTGTCACCAGGTCAACTTGTTGCGACAGTTCTCCTGGGATTAATTGTGTTTATCGTCCTGGCTAAGCTCGTATCCGTTCCTCTGCGCATAGATGACTTCGATACCTTCCGATATAGGGGCCCTGAGAGTGATGATGCTCCATTAGTAGGTCAAGGACTTGTGCATTCAGAGATAAAACCCTGAACGCTGCCTGATAGGAATGTTCTCAATTCGCAATCGTGGCAAGGCAATTCGCAAAGTGGGGGCGAGAGGTAACTAAATGTTTGCCCGACTTGCTTGGCAGTTTTCAATTTGAATTGTAATTGCAAATTAATTAAATTTAGGCATGCCCAACCTGCCAGACCTCCAGCTCCGTTCCAATTCAGTGTGCAATTGCAATTAAACGCAATTTAACAGCAGATTTGCCTATCATTGTTGCCGACTGGGGAATTTCGACTGCAAACTGGAAGCACTATTTGCGTGTGGCAAATCCAAACAAAGATGCACAATATAAGGCAAATATTTTACATATAGTCTAATTTTAAACTCATTGCTATCGTAAAATTATTCCCATGCACTGCAGCTGCCAATTGAAAAATTTGCAGGTGAACAAAAAAAGAAAATTATATAATTATATCTTTATGGCGTAACGCGAATATGAACTCATTTGCCAACGTGCCTTTAATTCGTAGCATTATATCTGTATTTGCCTACATATTTGACATATCGCGAGTTTTATTTATGCAATTACGCTATCATAACGTTATCATTGATAATTATGTTATTATAGTGATGCTAGGAAGTGGAAGTGATGACAAGACACCTCATGAAGGTTAACACCTTGAACACACTGGTCGACATATGATTTTATGACACTAGTTTTAATGCTACAATAACGCAAGTTGGTATACATTTACATTGAGTATTACGGTTATGTCAGCTCATAAAATACAGCAAAATGGCCAAGGAAACTTTATATATATTAAGTATGTATGCCTTGTATAGAATAAAATATTGTTTTAAAAGTAATGAGCGGTCTAGAAATTATTTAAAAGGGATATAATATTTGTAATTCTCAACATAAAAATACAACATAATATATTTCTTGGAATTTGGCAGGAAAAGATGATATATATATATTCTATATCTCTAACACTTGAGTGATTTATTGGCTTAAATTGAATTTCATGCAATTGAATTTTATACAACATGTTATATTCGTTTATTTTCTATTTTTAACAACAGTTTGGTCTCCGCCCTAATGGATACTGAAGCATCTGTTTGTTAAAAGGCAGTTCAAATAAATTTATTATTATTATGTCATTCAGTTAATAGAATTTCTATTATTGCCGCCCTATACTCAATTCACATTAGCGTGACAGTCCAGTCCATTCACTGCACTCGGAACAAAAAGCGAGACCGAACCAGAAAGCAATCCAATTGTCAAATTGTTTTGTTGGGCCTCTGTTCAGCTGAGGGCAATAAAATTGGCCACGCTCTGCGATCCCGCGAATCTTTCAATTTTCGAATTCTTTTATTTTTTGAGCGATATTTTAGTTCACTTCACTTTCAGTGGCTGCCCTCTCAGATAAACAATAAAGCAGCCACAATAGTTGGTCGTTGGTTATCAATGTGGAACTATAGCTATATATATATATATATAGCTGGTAATTGTTATCGGGCATAACGTAAAAATATGGCCTGCATCCGTTTCAGAAACTCACTTGTTTTGTTCAATCAGTTGCTGTTCACATATGTACAGATTTATCTCAAATCTAAACTCATGTCGATGACTAATTATAAGAGGCAAGATTGAACAGTGTTTGCAATGCCTAATAAACTTTATCAATAATAAAAAATGTCGGGAGATTCTGAAAGCTTAAGATATAGGGATAGCAACAATCTTTAAAGCTTCAATTATTTTTCTCAAATCATGGTAAATTCAATTCAGTGTAAAGCACAGAAGATTAACACAAAACTAAATTTATTATAGCATACTCAATTATTATTAATTCAAGTTAAAATTCATTTCCTTTCTAGTTTGATCTACTTAATTGACAGTTAGGTGAGCTAAAAGCTTAGCAATAAACCAGTTGTATACTGTTTAAATTAAGAATCAACGACAAAGGTTGGTTTAGGTTCTAAATAAAAATGGTTTGGGTTTTATTATTGCTTGCTGAGTGATGAATAAAAGAAATCTTTTCAGCTAGTTCTTACGTCAAATGTGTGGATTGGCCAAAAATTTAAGGGTATTGTTTCGCTTATACCTTTGGGGCTTGAATGCTGGTTAAGTTCATTGAGCTATCTCATTAAAATACAAATGGGAATACAACAAATACAACGGAATGACCTATATAGATAAATTGGGAATGGGCTGGGATTAATTTTCATGAGAACATTAACCTAAAAGCACAATAAAAAGTATCAAAATATCTAGAAGTGATCAAGGCATGTGGCACTCCTTAAAAACACAATTTCACTCGAGACAGCCTCGCCCTTAGGAAATACTTTAGCACGAATCAGCAGCTAAACTGTCATTTCAAGCACTACGTTAATAAGTACGTTGATAATGATTGCAGTGGTGATGACGGGGTCAAGTGGATCGACCGCATAATACCCTATTTGTGTACGCAGTAGATATAGGAATCCAATTAGTTTATTTGAAACTATTATTCAGATAATATATATCTAAAATTCTATTAAATAGTGGTGTCTTATTAAATTCAATACAGATCAGAGGTGCCTAAAGCCTTCTATGACAGGCCTCTGCTGGCACAGTCACAAAATGTAAAAGCGTAGTATTATCTTTTTTGTTTTTCTTTATATTACAAACAACTTTAGCAATTTTTCTCATATCGGTCAACTTTGCTATACTAGTACATATGTAGATCAGCCCTATGCCTCCTTTCTGCCGACTTAGTGAGACTTCAGCAAAGGTTTTCGGGTACGTTATCGTCAAATTAAGGCACAGCATTAGTTGTGTCCCATTGTTATGTTGTAGCTTAATCTAGCCGTTTATAGCGTTAAAAAGCTATTTTTATATTTCATGTCATATTACCGAAAAATGTTACTATTTTTGTTACGTTTCTCATCTCTAAGCAGTCTATTAAATATCTCACACACACACAAATAAAATGTCGGAATATGCTTGTAATGGGGCGGATCTACATTGTAGATCAACTTTAGCTTTTCCAGGGATAATTAAAATTGTATAGGGATAGTTGAGCGGACAGATACCCAGCAGACAAACCAGAAGTCTGGAGCTCAGCCTGTTGCTGCTGTTATCAGTGCCGCCGCTGCAGTTGAACGGCACAACATGGGTTACAATCTGCATACGAATTAAGAACAACAATAATAACAGCAGCGGCTAATCAGAGGCGTCAGAAAATCACATGTGCCGTACCCGTCGCCGGAGATAAAGAGGGAACGCGCGCCAGAGAGCGGCGGAAAAGCGAGCGAGCAGAGACGCCCTCGTGGAATTGGAACTACAAATAAATTAAAGTAAATGCATTTCGTCTGCAGACAATTCACCCCTGTAGTGCAGGAGGAGGTGGGCGGGAACCGGGGGTGACACCGAGCACATAACGCGACAGCCAAACAACGGAAATGACAACTGAAGAGAGCCGGGAGAGCGAGCGAAGATGGCAAAGGAGAGGAAAAGGGCAGCTGGATAAAGGATAAAGTATAACGAATAGAGATTACGCTTCTCTTTACTTATATTATATTTGGTTCAAATATGTGAATTGGTATCCAAATCTCATTCAGTCGCACAATAAAAATAACTTATTAATGATTTGATATTATATTAAGTATGTAAGCACTATATCTAATTCATTTATTTCAAAAATTATTCAAAAATTCATCTAGGTGGAGTTTTAATTTTGAAATACCCGTACATTTAATCGACCTCGTGATTATAATACTTTAAAATTTAAAACGAACTGTTACTTAACTGCATTTAACATTTTAAAACACTTTTCAGTTTGATAACTCATTTTACTTATTGTGCTGTACACAAATGTGTATTTAAATATGTAAATAAATAAACGTACAAGTTTAGCTAATATGGACTATTTCGCATAAGAGCATCGCGCACTACTCGGAGAGGTTTTCTCCGTTAAATTATTTTTGTCATCCTTTCTATCCGCTTTATTTACCACTAAATTATAGCGAATGTACAAATTGAAGTTGTTTTTAAAAGATTCTACGGGGAATGTATATTTAGGGAAAATATTCCTTGAGATCCCTGAAGCTTTCCAAAAAGCATGTAGCGCTTGGTAGCGAAAAAACTGGTTTTTGGTCAGAAGCAAAAAATGAAACTTCAGATTCACAATTTTAGACCGAGCAGAGCTCGAAAAAAGGACCGCAAACCTGTGATTCATTATTTAACTTGACCGTTGGACGGACTTTGGTTATAGTTTATAATGCGCAATTGTATTTATTGTTAATCTTTGACTTCCTTTCTTAGTTTTTCTTGTGGTGCTCTTGCACTTACATTTTCGTTATTCGTTGCGTTTTTGTTTTGACACAAAATGCAATTTGTGCTGACAAAATGACTTTGCGTTTCGTTTAACTTTCTGTGGGTTTCACTGGAGAGAAAACAGGGAACTGCAGTTGCCGCAGCGCCCTTACTTACAAATTGATTTTTTGCACAATTTCTCACATGTTTTTCAATCGCAGGACGTACACAGACACCGATTTCCGTTTTCAATTCTGGCGACTGCACTCACGTCTCGCTTTGCCAATTAATTGCTCGGAGTGTCATTCGTGCGGTGTAACGGCGTTAATCGAAATATTTAATTAAACTTTTTATTCTACGAGCGTAGAACTAAACACGAGCGAACGCGACGAGCAGAAAAAAAAAACTGCCGCTAAATTCTATAGCTGAGCAGGAACTGCCCCTCGAAAGCCAACGAAGAGAGTGCCAATCACTAAGAGAGCGCACGCTCCTCTCTTTCTCTTGCGCAGACGAGTGGGCGAGCTATAAGAGGGAGAGAGATGGCCAATTGCCGGCAAGAGCCGGCTGCAATTTTAACGAGAGTGCGCGCTAAAAGAGCGCTGATAAAACTGATGATTGGGAAATGACTATTAATAAATGTTTTTGATAAGTAGAGATCACTAAAAAATATATATGTTATACATACATACATATGTATGTGCACAAGTATAAGTAACTCAAGCGTTAAATGCTGTATTTTTAGTTTGATTTCTTATTGTTACTTTCTGGCCCTAGCAAAAAGCTTGCAGGAACAGAGAACAGCTGTTGAGAACTATTGTCTAGGTTAAGGGTTTTTCTTTGGCTTAAAAAATGCACAGTTGGGTGTTCTCTTAAAATTGTAAATGACTGTCTCTTGCGCACATTTGATCGAGATCACTTTTACGGTTATTTTAAAAGTTATTTGTATTTTATTCAAGAATTTCGAGTATTAAAACCTAGAGAAAATTAATGAAAATGACTGTTTCTGATAAAATAATGATATTTTTCCAATAGATTCTGCCGCACTATGTATGTACATATACACATTTATACATATGTACATCATTTATACATCATTTATGTGTCATAATATATAATATAATATATAATAACTTAGAACCACATTTGGATGCTCTTTGGTAAAAATAAGCACTAATTCGGATTATAATAATATTGCTAAAATAGAAAGGATCGTTATTCCAAACATTTTCATATACTTTGATATGTGACAGTTATAGGAAAATAATATGATAATTGACATATGTACATATTATTTTTCAACTTACATATATCCGTATAACCGACAAAATAAGTTTTATTTACATTTTTGCTATTTAACATTTCAATGTTTTAAAATTTATCAATGGTATTCATTATATATATATATATATATATATATATATATATATATATATATATATATATATATACATATATAAATTATATATATATCTTATATATATTATAAAAAAGCTGTCATATGAACGATTGGTTAGCGATTGGTTTATATTTAGAATTTGTTTATTTACCTTAAGTTAGGTTTCCATGTCATTCGAATTTATTAAATTTTTAAATTTATTAAACTTCGTGTAACCGAAAGGAATGGAAACTACCTTTCTTGTTTAACTTAAAGTGTTTTACTTTAATTGTTTGCTAAAAATTTCATCTCATGTTTCTTTTCGCCTTTTAAAGGGTTATAACTTTGATTTGAGATTTCTGGACCAGCCAAGATTAGTTTTGTTTTACGATTTCAGAAGTAAGATTTAATTTTCATTATAATCGTGTTAGACACTTCCAATACGATTTTTGAATTAACCAATAACGAAAGATTTTTAATTCGAATAGATCGAAAAAATTTGTAATTTCAAACGTATTCAAACCTCTTTAGAGATTGGTAAAAAACATTCTCAATCTTATTTAAAAATAGTGTGTGTAAAAAGCTACATATGTACTTAATTTGGATGTTCATATTTAGTATATATTTTTTGGCCATATTTGTTTGTCCCTCTTTCTGTATGTTTGCTGGTTTTGCGTCAACTCAGGCTCTGTGTGAACAGCCGCAGTATTAAAAAAGCAGATGCTATTTAAACCGTATGAATAAAACGTCTTAAATAAATACAGTATCCCTTGTTGAAAATGTCTTTAATTTAATAAATAAAGGGTAAGGCACGACTTTATACATTTGCTTAAATATTTTGATAACATACCTTTTAAACATATTAATATATTTATTTTAGATAAGAAAATTCTGACTCAAATTCTAATACCCTGCATTTAAAAATAATCATTTTGAAGAAGACTTGGCTTGGTAAGAATCTATAACCATACTAATTGAGTAACGAAATGTAGCTAAATTTAGTACTGATTCGAGTAGTGAGCTTTATCAAATAACGGTTTGCTATCGTTTTTTTATGATAAGATACAGCTTACGTCGATATATACAAATGTATATAAGTTGTTGTGTACACAGTAAACTGACAAATATGATAAGAAAAGTTTGCAAATTCAATTAGTCAGATATGGGACTGTCCCTGTTTTCTAATAAGTGAGACGATGTTTTCACATCTCAACATGAAAAGGAAATGTGGTCCTTAAGTGCATTGCCGTCCATATAAAAATAATCTCTGATTTTAAAAGAATATAGTACTTTCAATTGAGTTTCTATTCGGATAAATTATGTTGTATCCTAAAAATATATACAGTTAAACTATCAGCTTTAAGGCCGATAAACGAGCTTGATTCTTTCCATTTTATAAGATTTGAAACACGAGTTTTTGAAGTTAAGTTTTGGTGATATTTATCCCTGATTAATAAACATTAGTCCTTTTGTAGGACGTGCTCACACTCAAAGATTTCCCTTCCCTTATAAATTGCAAGCCAAAAGACATTGCAAGTCTTTCTTTTCTGTGTAATTTTACATTTTACACTTGCTTACTTTACAGTATATAAAGTGTATACAGTAAAGAGAAGATCAGTTAGGACAGCAACCGATTTATCTTTTTGGTGTGACCAGTTGCTTGTTAATAAGACATTCTCGATTTTTCCGGTACATTTTCAACGGATTTTTATTTGAATAAATGAAAATTTATTTAAAGCAATATAAAATTTTCTTTAAAAACTATACTTTTTATTAATTCTTTAAAAAATGTGTCAATAACTTGCACTTAAGCTAATGATTGATTGATGATTGTGTATTTGATCAAGTTTGAGAAACCTGGTTCAGTTTAATTTAGATTTTTGATACTTTAATGATATGAAACTACTTTTATTTTAAAAAACAACGTAAATACTTACATATATAACCCATATTTATTCGAATCGAATAAAACGTGTATGTATTTTAAAATAGTGTTAGTCCCCGGGCTCGCTAATAATGTATCAATGTATATATGGGTTTATCTTTAACATTAATTTTAAGAATATTTTATCCAAAATGATTCCCACAATAAAAATCGTGGTTTAATGTATTTGAATTTATTTTACCCATTTACTTACATATATGACTTATTACAATTGTTTCCGTTTTGCTTATTGGAACTACTGCTATCGAATAATCCAAGGCACTTTGTTTGCGCGACATATTGAACGCAATAATCCGACAGACCATAAATTAAATTAATTCATTTCTGATGACAATGTTATTTTCCATTCATTTATTATGCCAATTGCAGGCAGACATTTTGTGTAAATATTGTCTTTTTTCCCGTGGCCAAATTAGAAAATAAAATACAAGGCACACACAAGCACACTGCAAATAGGCGTTGACCGGCTGACTTGTGTGTAAATTAAACTAAAATAACAAAAATCAACAAAATTGTGTTCTGCTCTGAAATTAGGGACCACTCAAAATATGTATTCTGCTCTATGATTGCGCCAGCGGCAAAATGTCTGCGTTGGATATAACGAAGAGAACGCATTATTACTTTACATTCCCTTTGAAGGATTGCCTTTAAAATTTATATAGATGGAAATGCGAAATTTGATGTTCAGCTGGAAATGGCTTTAATTTTAACAGAACAGTGACTCTTAACTAACATTAATAATATCAATTTATCAAGAAAAATACGTAGTTTGTTACACTTAACTCATTGAAAGTAACAGCTTGGTGTCAACACAGAAATTGAAATCATTTGAGTCTCGTCATCGATAAGTACTACAGTTCCCGCTTAAAAGTACCCTATCCTATTGGTATTTGTACACAATATACAAGTTATATGTTTCCTATGCTTCTAAAATAAACATTCAGTATTTGTAGACATTTAAATGCTGGCTTCTTAGGCTATATTCTTATTACCACTACGCGTGATTGATTATATTCTGTGAATTGCTAAATATGAATTGTTCAGACTGTTCATTTCGCGTGTATAATCGATATTGGATCCTATGGCTACTAGAAAAGCTCTCGTTTTGGGGCCTGCCATCACGTTGCAACACTCATATGCGCGTATATCACCCAGTTACCTCACTATAAATATCACAAGGATCCGCCGGAGCGGAAGTGGATTCAAGAGGACTACAGGAAGGAGCAGCACAGGATCAGGACGAGCACCGTTATCGGGAAGAGAGCATAAATCTCGCTGCGCGGATGACAGGTGGAGATTAGATTGGTTATGTCATCCTCCTCGTGCTCGATACCATCTCTCGTCGGCACCTCAACCACCACGATCTCGTCCGAGAGGAAGCTGATGTTGAAGGTGCAGTTCGTGGTGTTCAGGCAGCTCTGGGACTCGCTCAGGTTGGAGTACTGATAGGTCGGCTTGTATATGTCGAATATGGCGTGTATCTCGTTCCGCACGTGATCATTGTCGCTGTAGAAGATGTAATAGTAGTACGCATCGGCGGTCACATTGTGCACGGCCACGGAGCTCCGATTGCCGAAGGTGTCCATGACGTGCGGATTGGAGCACTCGTTGCTCGGCCTGAAGAACTCCTTCAGCAGGATCATCCCACTGAAGCAGTCGAGAAGTCCGGTCTCAAAGCTGGACACCGAGTTGGACTCGTCCGTTTCCGTAAAGTTAATGGCATTGCCGCCGTGGACGTACCTCCGGTCGTAGACATTCTCCCGCTTGGTTCTCTTGTAGAGCTTCTCGTAGAGTTCCTGCCTCTTCTGATGACCCTGGGTTCCTGCCATATGTCTCCGTCGGCGGTCCCGATGGGGTCCATCGTTCGTCAGACTTGAATTGTGAACAGGGTGCTCGTCAGGCGCTCCACCTGATGATGAGTGATGGTGTGATGTAGCACCTGCGTTGTGAATATGATGATGCACATGCTCCGCGTTCTGTGTTCCGAAATTCTCAGTACCAATGTGCACATCGTGATCATTGTGGTGAACAGTGCCCTTTTTCAGTTTCTTCCTAATCAGTTTGGGCGTTGTTCCCGTATTCGCTGGCTTGAGCGTTATATTCACCGGCGGTTGAGCGGGATCCTCGCTCAAGTCCTCGCCTCCGTGGTTCTCGTGCTCCATCAAAACGTCCTGGTTGCTCTTCTCCTCGGTTATCTCCACGTTATCCTCAAAGAACACCTTCACCTCTTCATGGCCGTTGGCATAGTTGGCACCCAACTTGTTCTTGTTGTGATCGGTGAGGCCGCACAGGTTTAGCTGCCGCTGACCCTTGACGATCAGGATGCGGGAGCCATCGTAGCGGGAGCAGAACTTGACCCGAACCTTGGCCCCTCTCAGCAGGAAAAAGCCCCAGTACTCCAGGGTGTCGTCGGGCAGGGTCATCGACTTCTTCAGCCTGATGTGCTTGCGGTTCGTGGATACCTCCGGCTTGTTGCGCAGCTGAAAGGCATTGAAGTTGGAGTTCATCCGGAGGGTGTGCTTCGAGCAGAAGATCGACGAGATTCCGGCTCGAATCTCAATTATGTCCGATTCGGCCATGGGGTAGATAACGTCCGCGAAGACAGTCTTCCGCAGATGCAGTGGCATGATGATCAGAATGGCCGGCAGTATCACAATCATCAGGCAGAAGATTAGCACCCGCTTCACCCCGTGCATCTTGCGGGTTTCTGGAAAGACAACAAGAGAAAGACACAAATAAATATTGCCATCTTGTATCTGGCTCTGATAAGTTAAGGGCCTCAGATTATATATGTATCTATTTATTTTAGCCAGTCCGGGCTGGCGCTGGCACCTTCAAAGTGATATTCCGTAAGGGGCTGCATCTTGGCGGCACAGGATTTTCCTTGTTCGCGAAAATAGTACGTCTGACTGCCAGCCAGGTTTGCTGCTCACTGTCTTGATTGTGCGATTATCAAATTAGTCTGGCCGGGCGGTCTCGGTTTGATTTCACGCCCACCGCCACCCGACGCCCCCTGCCATCGCTTTTATCTGGCTAGCTAAGTGTTTGTGAGAGGCGAGATTGTATCAACAGGCAGCCACGAATGTTGGTATTGTTCGAGTGTATAACTAAGCTATTCACAAGATTCAATTGGCAGCCTGGGATCGATCGAGGGCCAGGCAAGTGGGCAAGTGACAGTCTCTATTTGATCGATATTTAGCGACCCACGACTCCGGATCATCCTCTCTCGCCACCGACTTGCTTTTTGCGGAAAAAGATTTGCTTATCGCTGTTGACTAAGCGAGGTTCGGAACAGGAGCGGACTTCTATCAAGAGGGGGTTCTAACTCTAAGTACAGTAGAGCTTTTAAATATAAAATATCTTGCTTTGATTAGCTATAATGCCAGTTCACAGACAGACTGGGTATAGAAATAATCATGTTGCCAGTGATATTTAAGATCGCTACTCATTGCCAGTGGATAAACATTTTTCAGAGGCCAATATCGATGTATGTACATTAATTATTAATGGCCTAACTACCAACCTCGTAATCTCACCTGGGCAACCTTATCGGGTGCCTTTGCTAATTACCGACTGCCTATTGATGGCAACATCGATAAGCCATGTTTTTCCTCCATGAAAATGCTGTTAATATTAGTCAGGTCTTATCAACGTCAACGAGAATGAACAGCTCTGTATAAAATTGTGTATATTCCATAGCATATTTATGGCGCACACGAGTTATTTTTTATTTGTCACGTTTTTGTCGAGTGCTTTTTGAACCCGACAGAAATGTGCTCCGAGCTATAAACAATATCTCCCCCTCTTTCTGCTTATCAAGTAAATATACACATATAGCTCTGGCTATAGGAGAATGCTGAAGACAACTTGATCAGAAATGCCAGTGAAAGTATATTTATAAAATGCGTGACAAAGAGTCTTTCTTTGAATGAATAAAATGTAGATTAAGTGCTAATTAATGTCAATCGGATTGCGGCTAACAGTGGATAGAGATGCTTTTTTATTTATGTTTCGCTGGCATTTCATTTTAATTAAAAACTCTTATTTACTTTATACCATTTTAAACTTAGTGCCAGTGATAAGAACTTAATAACTGAATTTAGTTGAGTGCTTGAGCTTTGGTTTGATGGAAGTAACTTATTTTTCCTAACCGACTACTTTACTTTTGAGTGGTTTAATTCTACTCGCATTAACCTGGCCTACTTTTTATTACCGTTCACTATCAATATTATTATCTTGAGTGCTCGATAGCTAAGCACTTAAGTTTTGGTATTGCCAAAAGAGAAAAATATTTGCTTATTTTACTCTTTCTGTCTGTCAGCATTTTCCGGCTTGTATTTTTTCTTTGTCAGGGTTTTCCCAGGCCTTCCCCATGACAAAGACCCACATATGTGGACTCAAATAATGCCATAGGTCGGGCATTATTCTGGTTTTCGCTTTTGTTGACATTTTTCGCAAGTTTACACATATTTCTTGTGTTTTCTTTGTTAGGCGTATAAAAAAACCTGTTGTGAATCCACTGAAAACAATTTATTAATTTTTCTACTGAATTTATTCTTTATAATATTTTTGTATGTGTTCTACTTATTATAATCATATTCAAGCAAAAAAAACATTTACTGAAACCCAAAACGATGGACATAAAATTACGCAATATAGACTAGTTTTTGCAGTTGGGAATGACATTTAAGTCTATAATAGCCTTAAAAATTCCAAAACATTACTTAATTTAAGACCATAAATCAGTTTAGAGAAGGGCGCCAAATACTTTAAAATTAGGGTCATATATTTCTAAAAGTGAAGGTCATATTAAGGCCTTAAATGATCCCTTTTTAAGGCCAAAAATTATCATAAGTCCATTGTGACCTTAAAAATACATTTTGGGCAATGTCGATTATTCCTAAAATCTATGAATATATCTGGAGTGCCATAAAAATTGCTCTTGATTTAAAATTCATTAAAACAGTTTTCCAAAGGAATGCATATAACATTTTAGATCAAGAAATATTTGTGAAGTTCTTTGATTTTATTCGATGCATTATGTTGTAGCATACGAGGCGATTTCTGTGATGACCCTCTGGAATTTGAAATAAATATTGAATTCTATTATTCATTTAGAAAGAGAAAAATTGAAAACTATTGTGTTTTGAAAAAGAATATATAGGTTGTCTCAAAATTGGAGCGATATTTTTTGTCGGTGTAGATTTCTTGTTTTGCTTAGAGTGCGGAAAACCTTGGCATTTCCTTAGCCGGTTTTTTCGGGTTCCGAAATGAAAAACACTTTTGTTGGCTAGTCTCGGAAAATGCATTTGAAGCAGTAGACCCGCTGCAAGCACCTGTGGAGGTGTTGTTCCCGTTCGACTTTGCTTTCGATTACCCCGGGCGTGGGAATCGTGTCAAATTTACACATTTGGTTTTGATAGTTCTTGGTCTTGTTTCCGTTGTCGGTGGCCACTTACATTCTGCGCGTTGCCCTGTCCTTCCAATAGCTGCACTATATATCTGGGATTAGCGCGGCAGCTGACGTCAAGAGGGGGTGGTGACAAGTGCGAATTTTTGCGAATTTCACAGGCGGTTGTCTATTTCGCGTGTGTCTTTTGTGGGGGCTTCTGTTTGCTGTCGCTTGTCTAGCAACTAAGTGGCTTCGGTGAGCAGGTATCCGGAATTAGACGAGTGCATTGCGGAGTGGGGTACACGTGCATCTTCCCGTGATTTATTATCAATAACAACTGTTTTTTGTTCCATCGCTTGGCCCATGTTTTTTGACACACATTCTAATCAACAACTGTTGTTGTTGCTCGCCCTCTCTCACGCTCTGGCCTGCTTATCGCGACGCTCTCTCCACGCTCTCCCCGTCTCTCTCTCGCGTTGTCTCGTCTAGTGTTAACACTTTGTTTTTAGCTCTGCTTCCGCATATCTTTGTTTGTTTTCAGATTATATTTATAAATGGAGGGGCACTTTTTTATAGCTTAACACATCCCGCTCTTTTTTATATCTCCAATTGATTCAATATTTATTTGTCATTATTATTACGAAACTTTTCCTCAGAGGCCGCGATGGAAAAACAAAGATGCATTCTTTCAGACAGAAAAAACTGAACTGCTGCAAGGGAAATTTTAACCCCAAACAATACAAACGTTGCAATAGCGCAACACACTCTCTTCGCTCTCAGTTTGCGAGTGTGTTGGTGAGAGCGAAGCCACAGATACGAACGAGTTCTCGGAAAACTCTCAGTGCGCTGAAATATTAAGAGAATCCCGTTATCTTTTGAAGTGAAGTTGGCTGCGATAAAAGGCAGTTGGTTGAAAACTCGGCTTTCGGTGTCTCTGCTAAAAACTAGTTCAAATATTCATTAAAGTTTATGTCAGAAATCATTATCAATAGCAAAATATAAGCACTTTTTGCTTAGAATAAATACACTTTCGGGTGCTGCATAACAGTAGGAAATAACACCGCTCTTAGGAAAGTATAATTATTTTGTATCTTTTGTAATATTAAACACGATATCCCACCGGTACCATAACCGTTATTTTTATTACCGATAAAAAAACATACCAAAACATTTTAAACTGAATGCACCGCTTTCTCGCACTGTAATTTCTCGCAACACTTTTACATAGGGCAACACCATTGAAAACTAGCCGATTATTTGAAGGTGGAAATGGAAAAATGAGAGTCCTGTCTATTTTGGACCCGTCAAAATCGTTATATGTTCTAGTTTTAATTCCTTATATTAGGACGTGTTAAGGAATATAAAATATAATAAATATAAATATATATATATATAATATATAAATATATAAATAAGGAATACAAATTGTCCATAGGTGTTAAATGAACAAATTGTAAGCCGTAGATTTGCAGTTATCCGATGTGAATTTATTTAATTCGCTTCTTTGTTATATTGCTGGGAGCTTTTTGGAATGCAATAATACAGGAAGTTTGTTTTACCGGAATAAAAAAAATGTTTATTATAAACAAAGAATATCCAATCTAGAAAATGTACCAAAAGTGAGAAGATTTTTTCTAATCGGTAAAGCAAATATCTTAATATGAAAAATGAAAAGATTGCACTGAAAACACTTAATCACAGTGACAGCAATATTTATTTTATTCCACAACGTCATAAGATTAATTCGATAATAAAATTAAAACATACTTACTATGCAAATCTGGCATGGAGTAGTAGAAATCCGTGTGATAATAATGCAATTGTCCTGGACTAATTGAGGTGGTCCTCTTGAACATCTTTTTGTTGGCCATACTGAGAACTGAAAGTCCTTCCGAAGGACTTTAAGGAAGTCGAAGTAGAACCGAAGCGTGCGAAGAACCGCGGCTAACTAACCGCAGAAATATAATCCGAATGTGGCCGCGCCATCTGCGGACAGTGGTTGGGATAACGATGACGCCTAATCCAAACAGACGTCGACCTGTCCGCCTGTCCGAGGGCCTCATCTGAAATGAGACTGATACTGAAACTGGCACTGATACTGATAGCCCGGCCTATTATCATAATGAATTAGTAAACAATGCTATAAAGTCTACTGAACATGCAGGCCTACCCAGGCATTCAATTGATAAGCGGTTAATTGCGATTCTCTGTCTGGCACTGACGCTGACTTTAGACCTAAGCCCACGCCTGTATCTATTTATCTGCTGATGTTCGATGTGTACCTGACAACAGTGCCGCCTTTCACACCTTGATTGGAAATTAATAACAAGCGCGATTATCATTTTGTGAAGCAGTATCAAGTTTCCGGAGATCCGGTTCGGGAATGTTCACTGGATAAGAGATTAAATTGTAAAAGCTAATTCAGTTTAGTAAGTAGTAACTAAATAGAAATGATGTATATTTTAATAATTATCAAATTATTTATAAAAATAATTCTGAATCTCCCCCATCATGACCTTAAAAGTTTACGATAGAAGATATACATTTTTATGAAATTAATGTTGTTTTTTCGGCATGCTTGATTGTAAATTTACAGGATTAATCACTTCCACTTTTGGTAAGCATTTATGTGAGTGGCGGCTGGCCCACTATCAGCTGAGTTCAACAGTTGCCTTTGCTATCTATCAGATACACAAACAGTTAGGTGACACCTGCCAGCGTCATCTGCACACAGAGATAAATTCGCTTATTGCCGCACCCATCTCGAGATTCACGTATCAAGAGTTTGAGACATTAAATAAATTAAGGATTTATGCTTCGAGTGTATCTTATCTAGTGCAATTTCCTTTATTAGCTGAGTGGAAAGTTTTACATCTGAAATGCAGTCTGAAGGGAATTTTAGTCTGGGCCTTATTGCTTTCAGGAGGCGCAGTGGTGGCAGCTGTGGTAATGGAGGTCGACCACACGGGCCCTGATGTCTTGTAACATATTCCTAAGTATGGGAAACTAGCCTTATTTTGACTTGTTCCCCTGAATTTATTCCGTTTTCTTAAGAGTATACCTATTTATTGCAACCAAGTCCAGTTAGGTAAATCGAGTTTGGTAAATCTAAATAACATCAAGATTTTTTATTGGTGCGCCCTTTATGTAAAATCTAAGTTTTGCTTATCGCCGTTGTTTGCTGTCCTGAAATTCAATAAAAACCAATACTTCAAATATTTAGCGAAGTTGTACACTCCTTTAATATAAACAAATTATTAAATTGTAATATCTTGAGTATGTTAAGATTTATTTTTGGCAGAACCCAATTGGACCCCAAAAACTACGATATCTTGGTTTATTTTCGAAGATTTTCAGTTAGTGGATTTTTTTCAGTTAAGTGGATTTCCCTATAATGAGATTTTAAAAAATCAACACATTTTTACCTCAAAGAGTATTTGTATCATATATGCGAATTCCCAATGTGAAATTAAAAGGCACATTGACATGGCTAAATGACTGTTTAAATATTGAACAGAGGAGGCAGAACAAAATGTTGACAAATGAACAGCAATGTTGCTGGGAGCATTCTGGGCAACATCGTAAATAGTCAAATGTTATTAGAAACATGTTGAGCAACACAAATTGGTGTTGCCATCACAAATTAAGACGTTGCAGAAACTTTATGTTTATTATACAATTTTACTAATATATTTACGGCACATCCGAACAAATGTATATACACCGAAAATCAAAATAGCTCAGTTATACGTATTTAACGATTATCAAGGGCGTAAGTCTGTTATCTTAGAAGCATCCCAGAATCTTCAAGTGGTTCGTAAGCATAGAGATTTTGCGCGGGAAATTGATCCTTATTACTTAACATTATTAATGATAATGTTTGTAAATTAAATAATGTCGATTTGTTGGCTAATCTATCACAATGAACAGACGGAATTATTACAAATTATTTAACTAGTAGTTAATGACATGATTAACATATTTTGCTGAAGACTTTCGAACTCCCACCATTTTTCAGGGAAAACCTAAATTTTAATTTTCATGGTGTAGAACCTAGAATAGTACCTATACAGATGCCTTGCAAACCACTAATAGCACATTTATAATATATTCCTTCAAGACTAGTAAATGAAAAAAAAAATGAAAAAAAAAATAAATAAAAACAATAGTTGGGAATACAAGAAAAGCTATGCCAACTGGAAAAGTAATGCAGAAGGAGGTAGATAACCCAATGAATTTAATGCGAATCAATTAATTATGAAGTAGCTCAAGTAAAGATTTTAAAAATGAATAAAATATACATAAAAATAATTTAAAACATGTTAATCTTGTTGATTATTTTAATTCAGTTATGAAATGGTAAAGGTAGGAATTAAAAACAATTTTGGAATATGGTTCAGGCCTTAAATTGAAGTAAGTATTTACATTTTAAGTATTTAAGCTTGTTAAAACGGTAGAATTGATCACACGGTATCACAATAGAGGTTCAGGTGTGCCAGGCTGCGCCAGGCAGCCGTCATAACCTAACCCAACCTGTGTTAAATCACTATAAAATTAATTCGTCCCAGTTTATTTGCCGGTTCGTTAAAAGTTTTCAAAGTTAGTTAAATGATGAATCGAAAATGGTGCGGGTTATGGCGAACTCTTGCAAAATATATCTCTGGTGCTTGGCGGTTTTATCTTTCGTAATTGGATGGAACATGCTGTACTTCAAAGAGATAATAACACTAAATGTTAGCTTACGGGAAAATCACAAAAGCGTGGAGCGATTTTACGTGAAATCCGCCAAGTGTCAGATGCCGTATGTGGAGCCCTTTAATGCTGAGGTGATGAAAGTGTACAAGCCGATGCCTTTTATACCCTGCACCAATCAAAGTGACCTAATTACGGTTCACTACGACAGCTTTTTCAATCAGTATGTACTTCACATCAACGAGGAAGTGGTCCACAAGGAGTCGGAAGGGAAAGCCATTGCTTGCTTCTATCAGAAAATAATTTATGGTCGAAAAACGGATGTCTTCGACAGGTAAAGCTGTGCATCATCAAATGTAGATTTTGAATATAACATAATTATTTTAAGCATCGGAAATAGAACACGATTCTATGAGGACTTTTTGGTGCCCATAGATATCGAGGGGATGCTGGTGGAATGCAAGACTGCAGACGAGCATCGGGTCCTGCAAAAGGACGCCTTTGTGTTTGTGCAGTACCAGGAGAAACCCAAAAAACATTCTCAGAAATCAGAGCCAAATCGGAAGGCAAGCGTTATTATGTACGGCATAGATACCGTGTCACGAACCAACCTGCGGCGCACCATGCCCATGATATATGAGTACCTAAAGTCGCCAGGCTGGTATGAAATGAAGGGTTACAATAAGGTAAGTCAATACATATATATTCTTCACCATCACCAGTCGAGTCCATCTAGCCATGTCCATCTCTTTGTCTGTTCTTCGGGTTCATCGCAACCAACTCCCGGCCTATTCTGCAAAAGTATAAAATCATCGAAAGTTAGCGCTCATTTCTTGCTATCTGTTCATTATCCTAAAGGGACAAGTTTACTCTTAAAAAAATGGTAGCCACAAACGTTAATTTATAAACTTATAATGATATAACTTAGTCTTACACTTTTTGGGATTATTTATTTTTCAATTATATATTAATTTTATTTAATTTGTGGTTTGTTTACAAATTTATTTTTACATAACTATTTATTTATTATATTTAATTTATTGTATAATTTTTATTTCTATTTAAATAATCTGTATTTGTTGTATAATTATATTTCCATAGATAGATAGCAATTATCAAAAATTTACAACTCATGCGCAGAGTCTTCTAACTGGGCCATATCAAGTTATTAGTCCTATTTGAGGTAGCTCAAACCAGTTTGTCATACATATAATTTATGATATGAGAAATGGTTATGAGTTGTCATAATTGATTAACTAAATTTATTACAATTTCTGCGACGAATTAATGGTAGTAATCAGTCGGTAAACTAATGTGACACATAGTGGATGTTTCCGCCTAATTAATTAATTGGAACAATTAATCAAAGTTTCTTAAAAGCTAAATGAGAATCGCCTACAGTAGGGTCGCTCCTGTGAAAATACTTGTAATCAATACTTATATTATAAGTAAGTGGTTAAGTGGTTGGAATTTAAACTAAACAGTACGTTCCATATATAGGACATTTTATAAGATTATTTCCGATACTAAAATACTATGTGGGAGATATGTAACCAAGAGGTTATGAAAAGAAGATCTGCAATATGGCATTAAAAATAATTCGAAACCCTAAAAAATATGCTAGTTTTTGCCGCAATATTACTATGAGATCCAACTGGTGCTTTTTTAACATGTTGTGCTAGTGCGGCAGAGGTCGGGGAGAGACATATGCTTACTAGCTTACCAAAGCTTTGTATCACCCCCCTTCTATATAGAAACAACTATAATAGAACTGCTTAGACCTCAATTTGTACCTATATTCCTGATTTCAGGTTGCCGATAATTCGTTTCCCAACATACTTGCGATGCTTACTGGCTATTCACCGGAAACGGCGAAAGCTCACGTTTGCGACACCGATCTCGACGGATGCTTGGATCAAATGCCATTCATCTGGAAGGAAATGAGGAAAGCCGGCTACTTGACGGCCTACGCCGAGGATGAGCAGGTGGCAAATACCTTCACCTACATGAAGCCGGGCTTCTCCGAGAAGCCCACAGACTACTACTTCCGGCCTTTTCTGGTCGCCCTGGAAAACCAGACTGAGGTGACGTACAGCCCGGGAAGTCCGATGAAGTACTGCCTGGGCCGACGACTGGCCAATAGCTACGTCTACGACTACTGCCGCCAGTTCATGCAACGCTTCGTGGCCGATCGGCCCATTTGGGGCATGTTCTGGTCAAACCACTTTAGCCACGACAACCCCTTTATGCTGTCGGCCATGGAGCACAAGGTCCTGACGGATCTTCTTAACTTCGAGAAGGACGGGGCCTTCGAGCACACAATCATGATATTTTTCTCGGACCACGGCGCCCGCTTTGGTCCGCTGATGCATATGAAGGAAGCTTTCCTGGAGGAGCGAATGCCCATGATGTTCATATACCTGCCGCCTTGGTTCCGCAAGAAATATCCCACATACGCGCGGGCACTAGAGCTGAATCAGCATCGCCTGAGCTCGAACTTTGACCTTTACAACACCCTAAAGCACATCCTGCACATAGGCATAGATAGGCCTACGAATCCTGCACCAGCTAAAGGCTGGTCGCACGACTGCCCCCAGTGCCAGTCGCTCCTGGTGCCGCTGCCCGAGAACCGCAGTTGCTCGCAGGCGGCCATCGCCGAGCCCTACTGTACTTGCCACACGTACGAAAAGGTCAGGCAGACGGACTGGACCTGGCGGATGGCCAACCAGGTGGTGGGACGCATCAACCAGTACCTATGGCAACACAGCATGCAGCAACACTGTGGCAACCTCACTCTGCGAGTGGTGAATGCCACGGAACAACGAGTGGACAACTTCGACGGGGACTCCAATTCGGCTGGAGGACTGCGACACTACCACACCAAGTTCCAGGTGCACCAGAACCTGGCCGAGTTCTTTGCCACTACGCTGTACGAGAAGGAGACGGGGGCCCTCAAACTCAACGTGGAACTCATCAGTCGCAACAATATGTACGGGTCCGATTCCGAGTGCGTGCACGATAAGATCGTTAAGCTATATTGCGTTTGCCTAAACAAGCTGTGGACGTGAATCTTTAATAAATGATGTGTGTTTTGGTTAAATACAAATGCTTTAATCAGTTCATATTTATGAGACTGTATTAGGGAAAAAGATTTTGTCTATAATATTTACTTGCATAGTGCGCATAATGGTTTTAATACATTGATTATGAAGCCAGAGATATAAATTCGAATGGGCCTATGCCGTTTATATAATATTATTTTAACCAGCAGTTTACAATGCAGTGTAGATAAAATATATATTTATTCCTGATCAGCAACACCAGCCGAGTCGATTTAGTCAGTTTCGTCTTTATGTCAGGTTTTGAAACTGTCCAGATGTCTTCTTTATATTGCAGTTAGTGCATATGTCGAAACGGGACGATCGGACGACTATATCAAATAGCTATAGAGAAATTGAAACAATAAAATGTTTCTTTTCTGCTTTTCAACATATGTTTATCTACTTTAATATAAACACATTTTTATTTGTTCATGCTTTTGACACTAATTTTGGAATGCCATAGGAACGATAACAAATCCGCAAATAACCTGAAGTATAGTAATTATTGGCAATTTAAAATTAATATTTTAAACTATATCCATATCGTTTGACTATAGGAACGATAGGAAAAGCTATAAAAATCAGCATACGTTCGGTGTTTCGATGTAGACATTTTTATCCGCTTCCCGTAAGGTTTCTTCGATCGATTTTCAATTCAAACGAATCTATTAAATTGCAAGCTTCAATCACACAAACTTCGGGATCTTGATGAAGCTTTCTTTCTTGATTTGTGGTATTTTCTTACAGTTTATGATATTTCTGAATACAATCCCAAAATATATTTGAGTTTATATATTATTAGGATATAAAGGAAGCAAATAGCTTTTGTCAATATTTTTTGATATTATTTTTCCTATGGTTTAATTAAAAAAAAGCATGAAAACTTTAGCCTTATTTTATAAGAAAATTATTTTAATATTATTGCATTTTCTTTGAACATTTTGGTTGTTCATTATGTTGAAAAATGTAACAACAGACTTGAAATATCGCATATTTTCTTGTTATGCCTATAATAGTTCTTCTTTTACTTCCCATTCATATAATAAGAAAAATTTATTTATATTTAATATCCATTCTTCAAGATATGGTACCATTATTAAAGGAATTCATATAAAATTCATTTAAGTAAATAGTTGTAATGTCAATATCATGTTCTCGTTTATCTGGCTGACAAGTTTTTAACAAGAGAATTGCCTCTGGTTAGAACTTGTCAGTCAGATAAATAAAAACATGACTTAGCCAACATTTCAAAGTCTGGTTAACATTTGCTATTTAGGTAAGTTGTTGTTTTTAGGTAAGTATTGTAGTCTGCCAATACCACGTTTCTGTTTATCTGTCAAAACACAAACATACTACATTTCTCCGACATCAATTTAACTGAATGGCAAAAGTTAACCTGATGTTCAAAAATCGACTCTTAGGGATACCGTGCTGCTGAAGCGATTGGACCTGACCTCCCCTAAGGTACGCATTCCACTCGCCCCCAAAGTACAGCCGCCCTCCTCCGCTGTTTTGCGATAACAGTCTTCGAGCGTAGACTCGGGCTCGAATCACCTGTGGCTGCACGTCATGATAACGCTACGCTTGTATTTAATTAGCGGAGACGTCTCTTCGGTATAACACGTTTAGCGCTGTTTTAGTTAGTCTGAATTTGTGGTCGAAGGCACAACATGGAGTCGCGATTCCGGGTCGGTCATTCGCTTTACAAGTTCCTGGGCCTGTGCTGCTTACTGCTAGTCCTACTCTACTTTGTCCACCAGGATACTAACAGATCAGAGGAAGAACTCGAGCAGCTCTCAACCTCATCGCGATTGCGAGACCTCCTCGAGAAAAGGAAGAATTCGCAGCCGCAGCAGTATTATTTAAATACC
>VNJM01002755.1:0-23646 GCA_008042475.1 Drosophila kanapiae | reverse complement strand
ATCTCTATCTCTATCTCTATCTCTATCTCTATCTCTATCTCTATCTCTATCTCTATCTCTATCTCTATCTCTATCTCTATCTCTATCTCTATCTCTATCTCTATCTCTATCTCTATCTCTATCTCTATCTCTATCTCTATCTCTATCTCTATCTCTATCTCTATCTCTATCTCTATCTCTATCTCTATCTCTATCTCTATCTCTATCTCTATCTCTATCTCTATCTCTATCTCTATCTCTATCTCTATCTCTATCTCTATCTCTATCTCTATCTCTATCTCTTTTTGTTAAAGGAAGTTGCATATAAAAGAAATGTCTATACATTCCTCCGTTATCAATTTCCTATTAATTGGCACTATCTTTCCACTATTCAGTCGGTCTCCAATAGACTTTCGGATAGGCATCATTTAGTAGTTCTAGTTGATTTTAACATTCCTGGAGCTACTTGGTCTGCTACCAAATCCTCAAATACTCTTTTACCTAAAGCACAACATGGCATTATTAATAGATTTTTCGACATTTCGCTGTCTTAAGTCAACCATGTACGAATTTCTTCAGATTAAGTCAAGCATGTACGAATTGCCTTAGATCGCTTGCGTGATCTTTGCTTTGTCTGTAAACCGGCAAGAGCTGATTCGGTCAGGGTTCTGCCACTGACACAGCCCGAAGACTATCGATATTAATCGGCTACACTGCTTTCCATGAATTCCTGTTTTACCAACTATGTTTCTATCAAACATGAATAAGCCCCCTTGGTGTAGTAAAGAGTTGACTCGCTTTAAAAACATAAAGTCCATTATCTTAAGATTGGGCGGTACGAGTGAGCTAATAAGAAAATAAGAAAAAACTTCTGTTTTAAGAAGCTTTAAGAAATGACCTAGTTTGAGCGCCAGCATGTTTATTGTTTTTTCTAGTGCATTACAATACTCTAGGCTAAACTACTTTCGGGTAGGCGTGGACTTGGGAAAAGGAGTTTTGCAACCGCATTCTACAGACCTTCCATATGTCGAGTGTGTAGTAAAGCCGCTGAGGGAAACCGCGAATAATTTCTCGGTCGACAGATAGTAGGTGTAAATCTTACTTCACTACAGCCTTCACCAGATTCATGATTTTGATAGGATAAAGCGCACGATTAATTAATTATTCGAGTGTATAAATTGAATGAGAAGGCAAGAAAGTTTACAGTTGCACAAAATGATTATTGGATGTTGCTCATCATACTGTCGGAATTGAGAGGCATTAATGCGACCGCACGCCCTTATTAGGCTATTTGGTTAAATATTCGAAATATTTGAATTAAATATTTGAAATATTTGAATTAAGACTGAGAGGCTATGTTTATCCTCCAAAAGATGTTGCTCTTTTCCGTATGCTACACTGCATACGATTAGGACTCTTTTTGCCTCTCGTTCTTCACCGCTTATGGAATGTGAATTGAACGGGACCGGGCCCTAGCGGCATCCCTAAAGGAACTGTAGAAAATACGCCAGGTCTAGCTTTGAAAATCGTTAAATAATTTCGCCTGGCGAATTAACTGAAATGCACTTTCACTGTACGCTGCTTTAGAGCAACTCCTAACTTGCCTGTAAGGAAACGTGTAAAGCTTCATTTGCTTTTTGAGACACATCGCAAAATCCGTGAATATTAATTCTCACCTCAGGTTGATTCCAGACCCATCTTAGAATCTTGTTGAGGTCGGAATATTCCAGGGGAACTCTTGCTCTAAGTTGATCGCGAAGGTAACTGGTTTTATTCCAAATGTCCGATATCCTTAATTATTTTGGAATATAACTTTGTTATAAGGGTGTATGCTTTGGATCCACCCAGATCTAAAGGTAATTTTTTAAAATATCACTTCACTTCACTTCCACGACGATTAAGAAATCGTCAAGTCGAATTGCAAGATTGGACGGCATGAATAACATCGTTTATGCTTGTCCTATTTGCTAAAGGGCTTGAAGCGTTAAATTTAATTCGAAACTTCGTGGCGTCTTTTATACTGTTTCGATGTAAACTTTTTTTCGCAGTAGGACCTTGGTGAGAATTGTGTATAATAACTCGTTACTTGTTAATTATTGTAGAGATAACCCGTGAGAACTAATCTGTGGCCCGTGAGAACTTACCCGACAATGGTTTCTTGACCTAGGAGCGAGGCGCAGATATTTTGATGTGTACTTACTGCCTGTGGGTCTCGCAGCATGTATTGGAGGTGGCTGTGGAGCCTGACTCCTCGGAGCTAGGAGGTCCGACATCAGGGGCCGATAACGACTGGACGAGAGAGAACGAGTGACGAGGCCAGCGATGAACCAGCATCAGGCCAGGGCACTGGGCCAAGTGAGTGGAAGTGAGTTTCCAAGTACGAAACGCGCCGCGAGTGACGTGAGACGGCGACACGGCCCCAGGACCAGGCGTCACATTAATTTATTAATACTATTAACTTAATAATAACGAATTGCATTTGTAAGTATCAAGGAACCTGTACTTGCGGGGGAACGCTTTAGAATCTGGCTCTAAGCCATCGGCGATGGGGGAGGTGGTCTTGATTGTATAGATTCATACTCCGTTACAAATTATTATTTATAAGCTGTAGAATTGAGTATTCTTGCGACAAAAAAAAATGAGCTAGAAATCGAAACCGGAAGTAACAAATAAATAAATTCGGAAAAGGATAATTTAAGATAAGAGAGGGAATAGAGAAATTGTTGCTGGCGAATCACGGATGGAATATTGTAATTTCTTTTCAGTTTACGATAACATGTTTACTATAAACTAATCCTATAAAATAAACAATAAGGTGAATAAGGATTAATAATAAACATATTGAATATAAATTTATAAAGACTATAAATTTATGTAGAAAAATCTTAAATTTAAAAAAGAATGTCTGAATATGATATAAAAGGTTTTGTGTTATTTATTACAAATTTCCATTTTTTTCTTTTTGTATTTCTTTACTTGATCGTTTGCTCATTAAATTCTATAAATTTTCTTTAATTTCATTGCTCAGCTTATACACGAATGAATTTTTATATAATCTTATGTGTTTATTAATATTTAATTTTAAAATGAATCAATTTTCAATCAAAGTTTTCTGTCAGTTTTCTAAGGAATTGTTAGTCTTGTTTTGATGGCTAAGATAAAAATTGTTTGATCTCGTTTTAAGTTATTTAATAAATGTTCTGCTCGTTTGCATAATTTTTCCTACTGAATGGTTTATTTTTTTTTTTATATATAATTGCCGATTTAATTTTAATATATATTTGAAAACAACTGACACATTTCGGCGAAAGATCGATCTCCCAGCGCAAAAGTACTGTACCGGCGCCTGTAGCAACTTCAAAATTAGTTTTGTTTGAAAGGAAATATTGTTTTTTCTTTATGGTAAGGGTCCAAGCTAGACTTGCAAGAGACCATACCTAGCAAAGATAATTAGAGCCGATTTGTGAATAAAGTAGCCCAGACTCACACCGATATCATCGCTACTCGTATTGCCGAGCACTGAACACGGCAGTGTTACCTAATTGACATTGGCAATCGACAATCGGCTTAGAGCAGTGTTACCAGATCGGTATCGATCAGCGATAGCTGACTTAGAGCCGTGCTGCCTGATCAACTGATCTTGTAAAAATAGTTGGCAGGATTGCTACAGGTAGCTCAGATTTGACAGCTGCCATGCGCTGCCATGTATTGGCAGCTAAACTAGTTCCGGTTCCTGCCCAACTATTTTTCTTTGAACCAGCAACCAACACGGACGCGCAGCTACCGTGCAGGAGCGGAAAAATAGAAGGAATAGAAGAATTTGTTGAGAAAGTGCGAAATATTGACGGCGTTGATGACATTCATCCATAATAACATATCAGGACACCTACAAAAATAGTTCTTCAAGGGAGTTTGATTGCGGCAGCCGGTTATTTTCGGTGTTTAAACAAACATTAAATTCCTGCAGGTCCCTAGCGCTGCTGCCGATCCACCTACTTCCAACACTTGCGCTGCGTCTGCTGTTCTAATTCGGTCTAATTCGAGGGTAGTTACCCTCGGCGGTCCCCCACCGAAACCCCTACGACAATCGCACAACTGAACGTTCGGCCAAATACTTTGTTAGCACAAAGAATGCCAGCTAGCACAATATCATTTCTAGTGGGAACCAATTTCAATTTTCTTCCGCTAGGTTAACACAAACTGCATTAAGCTTAGGTATTGACAAACGAATATTAAAATAAAGAAATCAGTTCGAGTTTGAACACAAAACAACCCACAACGTATTGTTCTTAACTAAAACAAACAACCCACAACCAACAGTCTTAACTAAAGCAAACCAACCCACAACTAATTATACATAACTCGCGCCTCCCCAGCAAAGGAGCCGGAAGAGATGCTAAGCAGCGATCCGGCACCAGAACCTGCCGGGAAAAAAACGGCGTTGGTCTTTCACGGACAGCATGCAGTTGATTCAACTCAACCTGAATCACTGTAGAGTCGCGCAGGACTTACTGCTGCAGACGGTGCGAGAGGTCTCGGCAGACGTCGCCATCATGAGCGAACCCTACAGGGTCGGAGAAGGAGGAGAGTGGGTCAAGGATCGGACTGGATAGGCGGCTCTCTGGCTCTGCGGTGACAGGCAGCGGCTAATGTCCGGCATCCTATCTTCCGACGGATATGTCCGGGCAGAAGTCGGGGGCTATACGGTCTAAAGGTGCTACCTGGCCCCTAGTCTCACTCTGGAGGCGTTCTGCAGGATCCTCGACGACCTTTCTGGTGACCTTTGTGGGCGGACCAACGCCATAGTCGGTGGTGACTTCAACGCGTGGGCCCATGAGTGGAGCTCCACCAGGACCAACGCTAGAGGACAGGCCGTGCTAGAAGCGTTTGCGTCGACCGACGTGGTGCTCCTGAACGAGGGGCAACGGCACACGTTCGTCAGAGGAGGCGCCGCGGGAATCATCGACCTCTCCCGGCACGCCTGATGGTGGGTCAGCGACCTTTACACTGGAAGCGATCACGAGGCGATTCTGTGCACGGTAGGCGCAACTGAGCGAGAGCAGCGAGCGCCAACGCTACATACAAAGGCGTACATGCAGGACACTCTGTGCACCCGGACCTTCGCGAGCGCACTGGCAGGTATGGATATCGAAGCTACGGAGGGAGCCAACGAGACTTCCATTCTGTCAACAGATGGCTGCCATTCTGGAGCACGCCTGTGACCGGGGTATGAGGCGACGAGGTGACTTCCGCGGAAACCACAAGCCGGTGTTCTGGTGGAGCGACGCGATAGCCGACCTCCGATCCACCTGCCTTCGCGCTCGAAGGCTGCTGACCCGCTCGCGAGGATCGCAGCTAGTCGGAGAGCGTAGCGAGGACTATAAAGCCGCGAGGAGAGCTCTCAAATCGGATATAAGAAAAGCGAAGAGAGAGTGTTTCCTGCGGCTCTGCGATTAGGCGGAAAAGGACCCCTGGGGCGGCGCGTACAGAATGGTCGTCAAAGGACTGAAAGCGGGTAGCTCCGCCCCGTTAGATCCAGACGCCCTGGATGGCATTCTGCCGCGAGGAGAGCTCTCAAATCGGCTATAAGAAAAGCGAAAAGAGAGTGTTTCCTGCGGCTCTGCGATTAGGCGGAAAAGGACCCCTGTGGCGGCGCGTACAGGATGGTCGTCAAAGGACTGAAAGCGGGTAGCTCCGCCCCGTTAGATCCAGACGCTCTGGATGGCATTGTGCAAGCCCTGTTCCCGAGAGGAGCACCGTTGACCCTGAAGCACAGCACTGGACTTCACGCCAACGACGATTGTGAAGTTGCAGAAGAGGAGGTACTCCAGCTGGGGAAAGGCGTGCACCCCAAGAAGGCGCCCGGGCCGGACGCTGTCCAAACTGAGCGCTGAAGCTGTCCATCGCTCTACACCCGAAGGAGTACGCCAAATTGTACTCGAGGTGCCTGAGGGAGGGGATTTTCCCGGAGAGGTGGAAGCACCAGAGGTTGCTGCTCCCAGCCAAGCCGAGCAAGCCTCCGGGGGAGCCTTCATACTACAGGCCAATCTGCCAGGGCTTCCAGCGTTCGACTCCAGTCCGCGGTGTTGAAGGCATTCCGGATGTCCATCCAACGTCGACCTGCACTTTCTGAAGCCGTACTGCTTTGGGGAGAGCCCGCCGGCAGCCTCGATCAAGGAGCACCCCGAGTATGCCCAGAAGAAGGCCTGCAGGACCGCAGGAGCGCTCTCCCGAATGTTGCCGAACATGAGAGGACCCAAGCAGACCACCAGGAAGTTGCTGGCCAGCGTCGTCACCTCCCAACTGCTCTACGCTGCGCCGGTGTGGCCGGAGGCGGCCGAGAGGAAGTCGTATATGCGGGGAGTCGGGTCCGTGTACAGGCTATGCGCTATCCGAGTGGCGAGTGCATTCCGGACCATCTCGGACGACGCAGTGCTAGTCATAGCCGGGCTAGTCCCACTGCAGGAGTTGGTCCGCAAAAACGCCGCCAGGAAAAGGAGCTACGAGAGCTGGCAGACCAGGTGGGATGCCTTCTCCAAAGGATGATGGACCCACAGGCTGATCCCCAACCTAGAGGGCTGGATGACGAGGAAGCACGGCCATGTGGACTTCCACCTAACACATGTGCTAAGCGGGCATGGTTGCTTTGCAGCTACCTGAAGAGGTTCGGCCATGACGAGGAAGAAGGCTGCCCGGAGTGCCGATCAGGGATCCCTGAGGACGCGCACCACGTCTTCTTCGAGTGTCGGCGATTCGAGAAGGACAGGACGACGCTGGAGGCGAAAGCAGGGGCGGCCATAGGCGTGGATACGCTGGTGCCGCTGATGCTAGCAGATCCAAGAACATGGGACGCGGTGGCTGAATACGCAGCCAGGATCATGAAGTCGCTGAGGTCCCTGGAGAGGAGGAGGAAGGAGCGGACGGGCTGAGCTTCCCGTTGTGCTAAGCAATGCCTTACGCCCGTACCGCATAATGCGGGCTCTTGCCCCGTCGCAGTTTCTAAGTTTGTGTAATTTATTGTTGTCCTATTGTTAACGAGTAATAAAGAATATAAAAAACACCCTGCAGTTGCGAATTTCGGTAAACCAACACGGCTAATAATCTTGCTCTGCTGTGCCACTTCCTTCACCATGTTATCAGAAGTAAACCGCGCAATGGTTCAGGTGGTGTTTCAATTTCGGGTAGTTGTACGTTTTCTAATGAGCAACACATCCCAACTGGCTCATTTTTAAATTTAAGTGCATGACAATACTGATATTCCTTTTCCAAAGTACCAATAATCACTTTGGAATGAGCAGAATATTCAACATCAGGTTCGTACTGGAATGCTAGTCGAAGAAATGACCCTGATGTAAATGCTCGATGAACTTGTTGGTCACTTCTTCTAAGTCGATTAACTATGAATCTGCGCGCTCCTCTTCGTTGCAGTTGTCTTTGATTATTACGTTCATCTTGTGCCTCTTGCGATTGTGATAGACGTAACTGCGTCATGCTCATACGCGTATTTTCATAATCTTTTTCGATTTGTTCGCCTGATCTTCGTGCTCTTCTATCTCGCGCGGCTTTAGAATTGACCGTTCGACGACTCACATTGTCCCTTTGCGTTTTCTTGGCATTGCTGACTGTAGAGAGAACATATTCATAGAACATATTATATTCACTTCCGTATTATTTGACTTAACTTTCACAAAAATAAAGCAAATACGTGCACGTTTTCGATTGTGTTTCAAACTATTATAAAAAAAATGTTATGTAAAATATATATACCGGTACGGTAATGGCCGTTGTTGGCGAGAGATAATAACACGTGTGGACACAAAAATGAAAGTAATACGTCATTGTTTAGTGAGGAGGTGACCGGAGGGACAACTGGAGACTGGGATAACTGATCGATTGATACAAAACAAAAACAAAAAATGTTGTCGAAAAAATAAAATTAAAAAATTAGGGGTCAACCGCCCTTAATATGGAGATGAAAATAAATGTTGTCCGATCCTGAGCCCTAACGGATATGTACATGTACATATGTAACTTTTGTGGTTATCAAAACAATAAATGATGCCATATCAAAATTTGTAAATAGTTGCACAGAAGCAACAGACAACACTGTCCAATATTACACAAATTAGCCACAGCGCGGCGGAAATCGCGGACGTGGAAATTATAGAGGTAACTTTTGTGGTTATCATAGTAATGGTCAAAATTACAATGGGGGACGGGGCTAAAACCCTTTAAATATTCAGCAATAGAAGATGCAAGGATTCACACTATTAATTTCTATATTAATTTCTCACACTATTAGCTCTCCACGGAGCTACTGGAAAAGAACTTGTCTTTTCAATAGACACAGGTGCAGACATTTTAAAAGAAACTTCTTATGTCTTTCACGACACCTAAGATAATTATATCATAGACAGGAAAGGAATGAGTGAAGAAATTACCAAATCCAAAGGTTTAGTTTCTATTCAGATACAGACGACTTAATATATAATTCCATAAATAAATAAATATATATAAATAATATAAATATATAATTCTCGAACATGTCGTGAATTTACAATTCCCTATTCCATGTGATGGATTATTAGGAATCGATTTTATTAAAAAATATGTAAGGAAGGGTCTGAGGCCGGGCCCCAGCGGCTTAGAGTCCTCTCTAGAACATTTATGTTGTTTAGAGAAGGGCAGGACCAACCCATGAGCGTTCAGCGAGGGGACCGTGCGGGGCAATGACGGGGGAGGGGTAGCGACGACGATCCTTTTTTCCGCGCTCACTCTCGCTCTGACAGTCCCGGCAGCGGTCTCAACGCCCAGCAATCCCAGCAGCGGCGAGTGTAGTTGAGTGGAGCAGGGAAAACGATTGCGCAGTCGTGGCCGACCCGGCGACTCAACTCATATACTAGACGAGAAAGGGAAATCAATCCCGGGGAAATTCCGCCCGAGAGGAAACTATCAGTTTTATCTTAAGCATTTTAGTTATTTACAATTTTGATTTTAATAGTATAGATAACATAGAAACGATATATAATACAGATGACTATATTAAAGAAAGTAAATATAGACTACCGGTAGCATACAAAAAAGCTACAACTATGATAGAAGAAAATAAGAAAAAAAAAAAAGAAATAATATTAGCAGATAGTAAAGAATATAGATACATAAGGTGATAAAATGTTGCTAAGAAACGAAACAGGTTATCAGTTAGATTCTAAATATACGGGTCCGTATAAAGTAATATAAATAGGAGATAAAAAGAACACATATATTGAATACCCTCTGTACCAAAAGTACTTAAATTATTATTATTTATTTCACAATCCAAATTATACTGAAGAACTGTACCTTAAGCTAAGCGCGGCCGGCAAGCTGATCGCTCGTCAAACAAAGTGCTGACAAAAACAGCATATCTTACCACACAGGGAACCAATGGAAACCTGGCACGGCCCCCAAATGCATTTATGCTAAATCTGCATATAAAAAATCCAATAATCCAATAATCGCCCAAGACTAATATCGACTTATCTATTACTCACTAATAATGTTAAATTCACCACTTAAGTTAATAACCGTCCTCGGTCGTCGAGATTTTCTTAAAGGCCTGCTTTATTTTAATCGAAGTGTGTTTGGGCCCCCAGTACTGCTGAGCGACGAGTAACCCACAAAAGTTAAGACTGATGCATACGCTGATGATTAACCACAACTGGAAGACTCTACCTGATGTTACTTCTAGTTTCAATGAAGCCTAAGTACTCGACACTTTCTTTCAAAAATTTGTTTTTTTTTTTAAACACTCATGTTAGCTGGATCGTCTTTGTTTTAAGAGAAGATTATTACGCCATCGACGTACACGAAACAGCATTTGCCAATTTGTTCCCGGGGGACGTCGTCGATTGCTCTTTGAAAAATGCTTCCCGCATTCATTAAGCCAAACGGTAGACGACAAAACTCGAACTTCCAGCCGTTCTAGGAAAATGAAATCTTTTAACGGTCTTTTTCGGATAGGTATATCTAGTGGCAGCCTGACTTAAGATCTAATGTAGTGAAAAACTTGGCTTTTCCCAGATTTGCAAGAATCATAGAAATGCGTGGTATGGCATAGCGGTCGGCGATGGTTTTTTTGTTTAACTTAATGAAGTCAATGAATCCCTTCTTGTTTTTGTTGCCTTTGTTATCCAGCCCCTTCTTATCCACTACCAAAGCCGATACGGCCTGATAATGCATTTCGTTTTAGACAAAATCTGCTACCCCATTTGGGGTACGGGTGTAGTTTTGAATCCACTGATCATTGTCTTCGGTGCGTATTGTGGCGATGATTGAAGTAAAGGTCGTTAGAAGTCAAAAACGCCTTAATTCTTTTGCATCAGGGGTTATTATATCTTCGACACATGTAAAATACACGTTGTTGCCATACGTGATACTGCTGTTAGCAGATTCAGAGGGGCACCCGCCTGCGTTAGCAGATTAAAGCATACGGTGCCATCAAAGGCATCGAGGGTGTCTAAAATGAAGAACTTGGCCATTTTTCCGAAAATGTGCATTGAAAATTTTTTCCTGATTCGGATGGAACTTTGGATGGAACTCACGGTGAATGAGGAAGCCACAGGAGTTAAATTTGTAAGCTTCTTTAGGTGCTTTACGTAACTTTTTGCCGCTCCTGTATCGATCCAAATTTTTAGTTTTCGACTATCGAGCTGTCGCTTGAAAAAAGGCAGCTGTGAGCGTCCCCCTTAATCATAAATCCTTAACCACTCTCCTCAGTAACGTCGGTGACCGTGGCTGCAGCCACGTTCGCGTAGTCTAGCTCTTCCTGACCCGGCGCCCATTGTGAAATTTTATTCACTTGTTGGCGTCTCTCCTCGGTCTTTCCTGCGTAGGACTCTGGGAGTTGTTTCCTGTAGCCTGACCCAATTTGTTGCTTGTTGGAACCTGGACAACGACGGTAGACATCCATGGGTTCTACCTGGTATGGATTGGGGAATTCTCTATCATTTCGTCTTGTGTATGCTTCTGTCTACAGTTCTCTGCCCTGATTATATTTTCCCATGAAATGGGGGTTTTTCTCCTGCCTATTTTGATAGCGACATTCGAAGAAGCCTCGCGGGCGAAAGTCAATGCGGATGAAAGATCTTTGAGCTGGAATAACGTAAGATTTTGAACAATTTTTTAAGCGGTGACATAAACGCGTGCAGCGCTTCGTTCCTAACCTCAGCTCAGAGTATGGAAGCACTATTTTCATTATGAGTCATGACGATTTTGTTTGTGACAAGTGTCCATTTTTGTTCAACCTCGTCATAGTACTTTATTAGGATTAGGTCGGCTTGCCGAATCATTTCTAATTGTTGACGCAGTAAACGTAGAGACGTTTTGTCTGCGTATGTGCAGTCCAATTTAGTGATAATTGCATTAAAATTTAGCACTGTTTTATTTGACGTCAATACCGATCCAGCTGATCCGCATATTTTTGTTGCCCAAAAAAAAAAAACGGCCTCATAGTGAGTTTCACTTCCTGCATATCGCCTAAAAATTTCATAAGCTTCAACGCCTCGAAATATGGGACCGACTTTACAATATCTAACCTCAACTTGAGGTGTTGCTATTGCTAAGTCACTTTAGTCGCATTTCTTGCGCACTGAGGGCAGCTCCAAGTAAAGCTTTAATATTATCTTCTTTTTGGCAAATGTTGCGTTTGAATCCTATTTCTATGCTGTCGACGTCACTATCATATTCTACTTTAACTTCCCTATATTTCAAACTCATAAGCGGCTAACGAAGGGATTTTTTTCATTGTACTTATACAAACGAAAGAACTGTGCGTACAGTAGGCAATGACAGATAAAAATTCGCACGAAATTAATTTTTTCTGTTATTAATAATCAATTGATTGTCAAGTCACTTACAACATTTTTTATTTTTGCGTTGTAGACTTTAGAAAGAAGAATGTACAAAATATATTAAAATTTAAATATTCAACTCTCACACGATATTTGTAAATGACCCAATTATCAAAGTTTAATGCTATTGAAAAGTCACTTACATGATTTGGGACGTAGGTTCTATTATTAGTTGAGCGACAATCATTTTTATATAAATATGTCCGCTGGGCTGTCCCACGCCGCAGTCCGAGGGGAGGGGGTAGTAGGAGGGGGGAGGGGTAATAGTTACTTGTATAAGTGCAATAGTGTTAGCTTACATATTGTAACACTTTGTTGCAGTGTTTATATAATCAAAGTCCTGGTCATAAACCCAAGTGGCCGAAATATCAACCGATCGATATGCCTTAGCCCGCTCACAGAAAGTGCAAGTACCAGAATTCTGCTGCACGCGCGGACCACACAACCGAACTCATGTATGTGTATATACCCATGCATAGATACCCCAGATAAGATACATAGCTGCCGACTGTGGGCAGCACAGCTAGGAGACTTAGCTTTCATTAGATCTGAAGGAATATTTTACATTCATTAGGTCTGATGGAATATTTTACATTACATTAGGCGGCACCTTTGCGGCTCCGTCTTGAATAAAAATTATGAAAGTTAATGGAAACTGATGTGTTATTATAAAATACAAACTATGCACATATACGCAGGGCTATTCTTAATCTGATTGCTTCAGTCACAATCAATTCAAACGCAACTTGATCGATGTCTGAGTTTTCGTGCATTGTTGGACTCGATCGTCTTTTTCTGTACAATCATTTTCGATCATTATAGCGAAGCCATGAAATCAGTTTCAGTAAGCATAGTAATCAAACCAATTTATCGAACTTGTTCGTTTTATGTTTTTGTAACTAACCAATGCACAGTGGTTCCGCAAGAGGCCAAAAATAAAAATAAGTGATAACAACGAATAGAAAAAAATTTCACGCAAATTGTCTCTAAAATGTTCAAACTTCTTGATGGCAAACCGGTTATGTCTGAAATCTAACGGCACTTTCTAAAAATAGAATGCAAAGCCGAATCATGTGTACATTTTTGCAGCGCAGCTGTACAAGGCAAGAATTTTAACAAAATAAAATTGCGATTCAAAGTGGTCAAACGTTTGACATAGTGATCCGATTTTCATTATTCAAAATGCATTTTGAAGTTGAAGTAAATACCTTTAAATGTATATATTAAGAATTAAATAAATCCAACAAATTTTTTAGTGAAATTAACAAAATCGATTTAGTATTTTTTGTATATTTTGTGAACGTCTTTTTTATGTTTACCTAAAGTTTTAGTTGTGTTCCCCCCCCCCGATTCCCCCATAGATATTATGTTCATTGTATTAATCAGAGTTTTTACTTAATAAAAGTGTTTAAGTCAGCTGCAGAAACTTGCAGATGTGTGTGAAACAATCAATAATCTAACGCATCTTTTTATTTCTTCAAGGTCAAACCTGTTTGGATTATCTCCACTGCATGCAAAAATAAGATTCTTTGAATTCTTTCTTCACCTTTCTTATAAGTCTGTCATAAAAATGTGGCAAGCCAGAGGGCCCCAACAAAAACAAAAAGTTTTAGAAAGAAAGAGAGAAGTTCAACGGGATTTTCGAGATAAAATGGGCTTAATAGTGGACCAGCCTAGAGATGGTGGCAAAGGAACATCCAACGATGGCAATGTAGCGAGAACATTTTTCTCGAATCCACGGTTGTCTGCAGAAATTACAGGCTTTATTGAAAATTTGATCCATCGTTGTTCCTCCTTACTGCAAGCTTTGGCATCGGGACACAAAATCAACGTAGACAAATTTAAAGAATATGCCCTCGATACTGCCAAGGGGTTAATCAAGGAGTATCCCTGGTACTATTTGCCTGCGACGGTTCACAAGGTGCTTATTCACGGATCTGCTATTATAGAGCACGCAATTGTTTCAATTGGAGAGCTCTCGGAGGAAGCTGCAGAGGCGAACAACAAAGAAATAATGAAATGCAGACTGAATCATACCCGCAAAATGTCACGAATACTTACAAATACAGACATATTGAATTATTTGCTTTTACGGTCCGACCCATATATTACTGGGCAGAGAAATATTGAAAAAAAGGACAATTTAAAATTATTTCCCTCAGTTAATAGCTTGCTTGAGGAGACATCGTAAAATTTTTGTATAATTTTGAAGTTACAACCATTGTAAATTTTGTTTATTACTTAAATGGCTCATAATTTGTTATTGTTTAATTACTTCTAAAAAAAAATCTAAATATTGTTTGGGGTTCATTGGTTGGCGTATTTTTTTAACTACAAAGACTATTTACGAAGCTTGGTAAAACTTTCAGCCCTCTAATGCCATTAAAAGCATTTTTGGCCGCGCTTCCATACAAGCGGAACCACTGTGCAATGTGTTGAGTTGTGACTGTTTTGAGCGAGGCTGAGCAAACCGAATCCAACCGACTGCAGTTCTCTGGTATGTACATATTTGTCAGTATTACCACCAACCATACAGCATATAGACTAGTCATTTCCTACAACGAAAATGGAACCAAACATTTTTAGCGACAGGCCCCAGAGAGCCGTATGCGACAGGCCCCGCAGCTTCGGGAATGCTCGCTCTCTTTACGCTCTCGCTCGCATCGACCGCTCAGATCAGTTCATTCGCAATGAGGCGCATCTCGAAGAAGGTTATCGTGCGCTTGAAATTGCCTTTGTATGTGTGCGTGTTCATGCATTCACATACACGGATGCATGTATGCGGGGTATTTTTGTTTCGAAGCCAGGAAGAATATTTTGTCATTTGTTAGTGCATGCAATTAAAATAAATTTCTGTTACAAATTTCATACGTGGAGTCCGCAGCGGATAGTCTTTAGAAAAGGGAAGATGGTCCTTAAAATAACCTCCTTCGCTGTGGGTTAAAAAAAAAACAATTATTATTAACCGCGCTCTGAAGCAAGGTACAGGAAATGCACAACTACGGTACATCGATAAACTTCCCCACTTAGTACAAAGCACCCTTTGTGAAGGGCTTCCCCAAACCTAAGCTCTCTGATCGGATCAGTCATCAGGTTACTGTGCCTACAGCGACGAAGAGCAAAATCATTTGCTTCACATCTCCGAAACGTTTTCGGGACGAACATCGAAAACATCGGGTTTTCTTGATTATACCGATACCGAAGGACGTAAACTATCACACAATTCCGTTCTCCTACTGGCCAATCAGTTTATAATCGAATCTAAGTTGACAGATGGCGAATGTGCTCTTTGGGAATCGGAGTATCACAACAAGCGGTGTACGCTGCTAACAAGCGTTTTACGCTTGTTTAACCAATGTTGCTTAATTTAAAGTATAATTACAGTTAACTATGATCATTATAACTATTAACGAGGGTACATATTTTCAGCAAATACGGGTTGACAAGTAGGTATAAAAACAACTTAGGTTGAATTTTTTCAAGAGTCAACCCCAAAGTTCATAAGAAGAGAATTATATGGTTTTTATAACCTAGCGAAGGGTATTTAAGCTAAAAGTTTCAAACGCGGTAAATGAGACATAAGCTACCATATACAGTATATATACTCTTATTCAATATCAACATCCGAGGCGATCTGTTTGTTTCAACGCAAACTAGTCTCTCATTATATAGCTGTCTAACTGAAACTTATTATATTGAAAGTAAATGTATGTTGAGGGTTATCGATACTAGCGACAGATTATATAGCTGACTAATTGTCTAAATGTAAGTTGAGTAAGGGGTATCGATACTAGCGACAAACCGTGGCAGAAATGCACACGCGCATCCGGTTACATCCCGCTGAGACAGCGGTCCGATATTCGCTGCCCGACATCGGCAAATTTGGGGACAGCGACGCAGCGATATAACACAGCGGCCAAGAATTGCAATGCCGTCAATTCGGCCGCTAAGTGCAAAGCCGCTGCCAACGTCGGCGCAAGATCTGCCGGCGAGTAGAGGCTAAGGAATGGAACGAGAAGAAGGTGGCACTTAAAATTGGACTGGCGATCGCGATTAATTTCTTTTGACACTTTAACTATCCAACCCTCAACACTTAAGTTTTTAAGGAAATACAAATTATAACGATCATGCATGCCGATCATATTCAGGTAAATATGTCCTTGACACACCGGGATGTGGAAGGATTTAACTGGCGCGCGAACAGGGGGGATTCCCGAAGGAAGAGGAGAAGGAAAAAATGTTCGTGAAGTTGGGAAGACATAGTGTGGTGTGGTGAAATTAAAAAAAAAGTGGGAGAAAATAAAAAAAAAATATAAATTAAAAATAAGGAAAGTGGAAAAAATAAAATTATTCGTGAACAATAAAACAATCGATTCCTCGATCATAAAAAAAATAAATAATTTTAAACTTGAAAAATCTCTTTTTTTAAGACAAGTAACTGACTCGCTACAGTGATCCGCTAACATAGCACATTTACGGGCCGGAAGTGTTAAAATAAAATAATAAAAGTAACAGACCCGCTGCGGTGATTTTTTTAAATCACGTGCGCAAAAAACGTTATGATTAAACGATAGAAGTGACAAACACGCTTTTTTAAAATTCACGAGCACAAATATATTGCATTAAAAATAAAAGAAGTGACAAAATATTATACCCCGAGAAATAAGAGAAATTATTATGAAGCATGTCGACGCAGAAATTATTCCCCACACACACACACACCGAACTTCCCAACTGTTAACGAATTGGTTATTTTAAACATCACTAAAATCATTTCTTTTATGTTTAGGATCTGCACGTTGTAAGTGACAGCACCAACATTAAATTGAATACGCAAATCCACACGTATATACAACCTACCGCACAAAGAAAAAACGAAATACTGGTAAGTGAAACGTTTTCAAGCAACCTTAACAGTCGCTCTGTCCCCTGATAATAAAATCCTACTCAAGTTTCGCCCTTGGTAATTAAATGTGGTAGGAAATGAAAGAGGCCCTGACGAAGTTTGAGGGAACCTTGACAGCATTGCTTGGCCAGATGGCCAGTGTTAAGGAGGATATAAAAAAGGTTACGGATAAGGTAGGCGAGTTAGAGGTCGCCCGGGAAAAACAGTACCCAATTGTCCCCTAGTCAAAGCCCTTGACGCCTGCGCGCACCGAAAGGAGATTACCAATTTAGGGGATTACCAAATAATCAGGGACCGACCCCTTTACCGATCTATAGTCCTTGGCATAAGGCAAAAAATAAGGGGTAATGCCGAAACGAAACTTATTTCTTACAACATTCCGGATGACGATTGGACAGAGATTAAGCGAATACTTCATTACGCCGACAAACGTGAACACCAAATGGGTCAAATGACCCAGGGAGCGAAACCCGTAGACGCCTTTTACTATTACGTCAATAACCATTTTGCCTTAATAATGAGAGCCAAAGCTCCGAGATTATCGATGTCCTTGTGGAATCATACAGAGACCGAGCTTTAGATGTGTTAAATGGATTAAATGGCGACCTATCAAAGTTGTTAATAATTCGAGGCCCGAGGAATCTCCCAGAGGCTTATGCCATCTGTCTAGAAATACAAAACCTTACCTTGGGGAGCGCAGACAACTTATCCTACATCTAACAATCAAATGGCAGCAAGTAACCATTATCATAACGCGGGCAGGAATTTCCAACCTGCCCCGGGATACACGGGTTCCCGTGCTATCAAGATGGAATCCAATCTATCAGGAAATTCTTATCGCTCAAACCAAAGCCATGGCAATGGCAATTTAAGTATTAAGCACTCTCCGGGTGCTTCAGCTAACCTTAATCCCTTCCCTTCTGCCTTGGGGGCAGCTACCAGTGAGTTCGAGCGAAGCCCTAATGGGGAGACCCATTATGAGGATACTTACCGAAATAGCGATACACAATTGTCAAACGGTCAACTGTCGACCAACTCCACCTTGGGAGCGAGATAGGGTAAATTTTATGGCCGACGCCTCTCTAGCGTTCCATACATAGAGTATGGCGTGAAAGATGGGGCTTGGCTACAGTTTCTCATAGACAGTGGCGCCAATAAGAACTTTATTAGCCTCCACCTTGCCAAGGGTTTTACGCCCTTGTTGGAAACTTCCGCGGCAGGAGAAATTAAGATAACCCACCAACTGTCCGGACCATTTTTCAAGGCTATAGGCAATGACTCTTCAATTTCTTCTTTTGGCCTTCCGGGACTAAACGCATTTCATGGCATTATTGGGGATGATACCTTAAAGTCACTTAAGGCAGTAATTGACAGGGAGAACGATTTCTTAACACTAACTACCGGATTAAGAATTCCACTATTGGCTAAAGAATCTCACAACGTCCACTCGTTAATTGACGGTCAGCACCTAGAAGAGGCAGAGAAGTCGCTTGGTAGGCTAATTAAGGAATATTCAATTATTTTTGAACCACTATCACCCAGGGAAAACGAGCGTAAGAGCTGAAATCCGCACGAGCACTCAAGAACCAATATATTCAAAAATTTACCCTTACCCCGCCAATACGAGGGGTGAGGTGGAAAAACAAGTTGACGAACTCCTGCGCGAGGGAATTATAAGGCCTTCAAAATGTCCTATCAATTGTCCTGTATGGGTGGTTCCGAAAAAACCCAAGCCCGGTGGGGAAAAGCAGTACCTTATGGTAATCGACTTCAAGCGTCTCAACGCTGTCACGATCTCCGATACCTACCCAATCCCCGATATAACGTCGACCTTGTCCAGCCTAGGGGAAGCTTAATTCTTCACCACGCTTGATCTGACATCAGGCTTCCACCCAATTCACATGAAAGAAACCGACATACCAAAAACCGCGTTCTCCACCCTAACTGGGAAAGACGAATTCCTTCGTCTCCCATTCGGCCTGAAGAATGCCCCCGCAGTCTTCCAAAGAATGATTGACGATGTGTTGCGAGAACACGTATACATAGACGATATTATTAGAGATTGAGAATCTCACTGGCACAACCTTCGTAGAAAAGACGCAATTCTTGAGTACTCAGGTGGAATTCCTGGGTTATGTTGTAACCTCAGATGGGATCCGCGTCGATGAGAAAGAGGTTAAAGCCATTAGAGATATGCAACCACCATAGAATGTAAAAGAACTTAAAAGTTTTTTGGTAAGTACTTCCTATTTTAGGAAGTTTATTTGCGATTACGCGAAGGTGGGCAAGCCCCGGACTAACCTCACTAGGGGAGAGCATGCTAATGTCAAAGCATCGCAATCGAGAAGAATCACAATTGTGCTCGATGAAGAGGGCTCGAAAGCCTTTCAAGACTTGAAAACTATTCTTGCTTCTTCGGAGGTTTTAGCGTTCCCAGACTTTAACAAGTCATTCCATCTAACCACTGATACCTCAAATTACGTGTTACGAGGTGTTCTCGCTCAGAATGACAACGGTAATGACCAACCAATTGCCTACATTTCTCGGTCATTAAAGAAAACAGATGAGAACAATGCTGTAAACGAAAAGGAGATGCTGGCGATAGTGTGGGCGTTAGACAACCTTTGATCCTACTTTTACGGTGCCGGATCAATCAAGATCTACACCGACCATCAACCTTTGACATTTTCACTAGGGAACAGGAACTGCAATGCTAAATTAAAGCGATGAAAAGCACGTATAGAAGAGTATAACTGCGAATTTATTTACAAACCAGGGAAGTCTAATGTAGTTGCGGGTGCCCTTTCCCGCATCACATCAAATGTCAATAATCTTGGCTCTCGGTTTCAGCCACTGGGTCCATTGAAACTGTTCGTTGTGCTCTCCAGGACGCATCGGATTTAATTCCACACGTAGAAGTCCCTTTAAACGTATTTAAAAATCAACTAGTATGAGATTAACACTATGAGATCGGACTACGCTTGCGAAAACCCACATGCGGGGTACGTACGCCATTTGATTCCGCTTAAAAGCGATGCCTTTCAGACCATACAAAGTACTCTGAAAAATTACTTGAAGCCGTCAATAATTAATGATATTAAAATCCCAGAAAACTATGCAGACTTACTGCCAAGAAACATTTATCGGATACAAAATCGGCCTGACAGAGAGGTTAGTAGCAGATTTAGAAGATGGAGAGGAAGTGTGTAGGAGAATCAGTGAAGAACACACGAGAGCTCATTGAAACCCCAAAGAAATCAGAACACAAATTTTAGAAAAATTCTATCTATGGTATCGGATAACGAAAGAGACCTACTTTGCCCAACAGTACCAAGCTACGTACAATCTTTAGAAATCGCCCTATACTACACGCCATCCCAGAAAAGCGATGTAAACGGTCAGATAGAAAGATTCAATTCGACCTTTCTCGAAATTTATAGGTGCCTGAAAAAGGACAACCCAAACCTTAAGGCTATTGAACTGGTTTTATAGCCGTAGACAGATACAACCGTTCTGTACATTCGGTCACTAACCGTAAACCGGTCGATATTTTTTTCGATCGAACCTCTCGAATAAATTATCAAGGCCTCACGAATTTCAATGAGTCCATCCATGAGGATATAAGGGGGTTACAACAACATAGGCAAAAAATGTCCACCGATAGGCTTAATAAAAATAGAAAAAGCCTATTGTTTATAATCACGCCGAGACTGTTTATGCCGCCATTAAACAAATTAAAAGTAAGGATAAGCACCGCTTCAAACCCGAAGAGGTACAAGAGGACCGTAGAGTAACTGTTAAGACACAGACAAAATTAGAAGAATAAGTAACATATTTTCCCTTAGAATTGCGATCGTTCACGTCGCAACTACATCTTCCAATTTGATACGCTGGTCGTCCCATTACAACGAGGCGTGGTATGGCGTGTAAATAGAATGTTCAAGCTAGTGCTTGTAATGACCTAAACCAAATGCAACAGATGATTAATGGAATCACCGCCGAGGCGTCACTGATCACCGATAACAAAATGGGATCGCTGTTGAGCTATTATCTGGGAAGGGCTACAGATGGGATTACTAAGATGACCACGACACACCGTAGGCCACGTTCACTCGACTGGCTGGGGTCAGCCTGGAAGTGGGCCGCTGGGTCGCCCGATGCCTCGGACTGGAACTCGAGGCTGTTCGATATAACGCATGACGCGTTGCAGAAACTAGACGACGTAATGGAAAGAGTGAATGCCATCGACGGAGACGTTCATGTAGCCACGGTACTGATGCACTAGGCCATGATCCTCGCGAACCTGGTCGATGAAATCACGAGGGCCTGCCAACTAGCGAAGACATCGGCGGTAAACACCAACCTTCTGGACCAAAGGAAAGTAGAAACCTTGTTAGTAGAGACAAACAGCTTACCCTACTAAAACGTAGTGGAGGCAGCGGAATTCGCACAGCCGTCGATTCTAACCAACGGAACCTCTTTATTATACGTCCTGTCAATGCCCAAGGTCGTGGATAAAAAATACCGATTGATGCTACTGTATCCCACTATCACTACCCAGAAACAGCTGGTATTGGAATTTAACAAATTAGCAATGGATCCCCAAGAAACCTGGGAAACGGCCTCTCCATTGGGAATACGAAGGTTGTCAGGAGAAAGATCTAAAGAAATTGGACGAGAAAAGCTGCATTCCTAGGATGCTAAAAGGAGGTCACGCCCTTTGTGACTACCTACGGACCGACCAGGAGGTAGTAGAGCTGATGGACGACGGCACCTTGTTCCTGACCAACTTCAACGGCGCAATCATCGCTGACTTGGAAAACCGCCAACTGTCCGGCTCATTCATAGTCCAATAGATTATGAGACCGAGAGCATCGGGAATATGTCATACAGCAGCTATATGTCAACAATAATAATAAATCCACGTTGACATGGAGAGAAGACTGATCTATAAAGATGCTGCAAATGGGGAGTTATCGATTTTTACGAGAAGTTTTGGGATGGCTGACAGCTAAGAGATTCCTCTATAATTATTGGCATCCATTTTGCTAACTTTTTTGTGGAGAGGAACAACAAATGATTCCTTCCAAATAAGGGCAATGTGGAAGGTTTCTAAGGATAAGGTAAACAATTTTAGAAGGGGATTGCACAAGGCCTCGGCACAGTACCTAAGCACACAGCCTGGTATTCCATCGGGACCTGGCGCATAAACTGGCTTAACACGCTGAAGATCCAAAAGAAGAAAACTTTCGTTTAGACTAGGACTGAAGATAAGGTTCGACTTGGACATTTTGTAAGAATAGGTCTGGCCTGAATCGACTGACGAAGAATAGGTACTTTGAAAAAACTGAGCAAAAAGATCGGCGATTGCCTGATCATTGTCTGCTGTCATATTTTCAAATGATAGCGAGAAAGGATGTGTAATAAGCTTACGTTTAATGTTGACAAAACTATAAAACTGTTTTAGCCTGCGAGAATTGTACCCTGCAACGAGCTAGATAGTTTTTATAACACTGAGCGTTTAGCACGGTAAATTTAGACCGAGCCGCTAAATAGCGAGATAAGACAGATTGTAGATCAGTCTTTTCTCCATGTCAACATGGATTTATTAGGCGAAGATCAACAACAACAACAACCAATCTTTTGGTGCTAACCTTATTTATAATAAAGGGCTTCCAACAGAACTTTCAGTCAGATGTAATTTATACTGATTTCAGCAAAGCATTTGACCCCGTTAATCACTCCCTTCTTGTTAAGAAACATATAAATTAACTTACATATAAATAAAAAATAAAAGGATCGGCCATTGAAGATCATTAATGAGTCATATGTATAAACTGATACATAGACTCAGATTTTGATTGATACAGAAAATTCAACATCATAGCTAAACATGGTTTAAGAAGAGAGACTGACCAAAGCACAAATAAAATTATAAATAAAAACTATTAAATAGGTATTTAAATTAAATGGCAAACAAAAAATTAGCTTTTTTATTGCCGAAAATATTTTCTTGGCTAAAAGATATCTCTCAGAGCCGAGAGATAGAAAGCTGTAAATTTATCGTCCTTGTGAAAACTGATAAGACTACCTTTATATAAATGTATAACGTACTAATTGTTATAACTGCAAGCGTATACGATATTAGGGTTTTCGTTAGAAATTACTTTAGTTTAATCCACCCTGTTATATTTAAAATTCTGTTCTGATTTCATTTAATCCTTTTAATGTATAAAATGTTTAATATAAATATACAAATGTAGGGCATTATGCTTCATGAGCATTCTTCTTGACTTTTTCGGACACAACGAGCAACTTTGCGTTTGAAGTCGGTGTATGATTCTCTCCATTCCTTGGCAGCATCTACATTTGCTGGAGACTCATCATTAGGATCAGCCAGCATAGATATCACCGATATCAAAATAGTTTCCACTGTGTGTACAGGTAACCAGCGTTCCGATGCATTTCATAGCCCCACTTATGATCTCCGGGCTCGTGTAGAATAGAAATACAGACATCTCCGTTTTTTTCGATATTTGGGTGCCAAATTTCTGTGACAAACTTCATCCGTGGAGACCGCAACAGATATTCTTTAGGGAAGTACAGATGGATCTTAAAAAAACCTCCTTCGCTGTGGGTTAAAAAATAAAACATTGTATTGATTATAAAATATAAAAGAACCAACCAAATAATATATATTATTAATTAATCAACCGCGCTCTGGAGTAAAGAAAGAAGGAGATTCACAACTACGGTATATCGATAACCTTGTGGTGGGATTTCCCAAATCGAAGCTCTCCAACTGCCACAGTCACCCCTATTAGAAACTTTTAAGGTTATTATGCCTACAGCGAGGACAACTGTTTCGGT
>VNJM01002756.1:0-34141 GCA_008042475.1 Drosophila kanapiae | reverse complement strand
TCAAAAATGGTTTAAACAACTTGATTAATTTTGAACAAATCTATCTTTGAATTGGTCATTGCAATTATATCTCTTAAGCTCACTAAAAAGTTTCTTTCTTCTTCTTCGCTTCGTTCGTTCTGTTAAGAGAACTCTTAACTACCTTGCTAAATGGATTTTGCGCATAAATATGCTGTGCTACCAAATTAGTATTATTTTGCAGAGTGGGAAGTGCAGATTTACTCTGCCACTTTGGTTGTGGGAATTGAGTTATATCATTCGTATCAATTTCGCCTAGAATTTGGAATAGAGAGGGGTACCTAATCTTGGTTTCATTACGCGAAAGGTTTTCTAAAGTCATACATTTCTGAATAGCATACGCTCTCTTTCGTGCAGGGCATTCAAGTGAGGTTGCTATATGTTGCTGCTTACAGTTGACACAGACAATCTGAGAACAAAGCTGCTCCTTGCTATGACCGAGCGAGCACTTGCTGCATTTTTGTTCCTGCTGCTTGCAATGCTGAGCAAAGTGTCCAAATCTAAAATACCTAAAACACTGGCTAAACGGCACGTACGGACTGACATTAATTTTTGTGTACAAAAATACAATTTCATTCGGGATTTGCGCTCCCTTAAATAATATTTTCACTCGAGGAGTGTTAATAAAATTCTCCTTATTAGCTCTATCCCTCGTCTTAACACGAATGACATCGTGAATAGGCACAGATGAGGAAATATATTCCATGAGCTCAGCATCAGAAAGTTGCAGGGGAATATTAAAAATAATGCCCATTTTAAAAATAAAATGTTTTAAAATTTTAGGCTCATAACCATTATTTTTTAATTCAGATGATAAAATGCTGTTTGCTGCCATTAATTGTGGCTCTCATGAATTTGTTGTCTGCGTTAGTAGTACCAATTTTATCTATGTAAACTACAAACGGTCCTTTGTGGGAGTTATCGTATAACAAAACATTATTCTCTGATCTGACCTTTTCTTCAGTAGCCTCTTCCATTTTGACTTCAATATTACCGCCATCGTTGCGTAGGTTTTCCTTAATTTCATTCACTTGCTTAATTGCAGAAACATTAACATCATCCATTATTTCTTCGATGCTCACTTCCGATAATTTCTTCTTCTTAGCCATGGGAGAAAATTTTGGTTTCTTAAAACTGGCAAGCTCCGAGGAAGGGCCAGAACCCTTGGCCTCGGAGGCCATTTCTTTGTGGGTAACTTTACCCGTATTACTAGTGGGTGCCCACTAGATTTTTTTTTATTTATTTATGCTCTTTACAGTTGCACGAAATACGAATGAGAAAAAGTATTTGCTTAACTTTTTTCTTCAATTTTTTAATTTTTATTTTTTATTTTTAATTATAAATCCCTCTTGTGCGGCTGCGCACAGGGTAAGGGGGATGGGCAGCAGCCCAATGGGCAAAGAATGCACGCTTATCACACCACAGATACTGATTTTTTTTTATCCTTTTTTTTTTAATAATTTTTAAAATTTTTTATTTTAATTTTCTTAGAAGGAGACTCCGAAAAAAAAAAACACTGTCTCATCCGGCTTGCAAAAGGCATCTTATTGGAGCGATTAATTGCCTACATCGCTGCAAGATAACCTTTGCTAAACTCAATGATTTAGGGTAGGCATGGGTTCCGAAAATAACAAGAAGCGCAACTGCGCAGCAAGTCAATGTAGAATGTGCGCGTAAAGGAAATACACTTTTAAAAAATCGTCTGCGCTGACTTGGTGGCGCCTCCCAAAAATGTAACGGAAAGTGCAGCGGTAGCTGAAAGAGACACTACACCCATCAACGATTAAAGGCTCCAATTGCATCCCCACCCACCTTATTCACCCTAATTTAGTTAATTTGAACTATGATCTCTTTCCAAAACACAAAAGATGGCGCATGAATATATAAAGAAGACCATCAATTGTCGACACTGCGGAGGAGACTTTCAGAAAATTGTTTTTGAAACGAGATAAAAATGTCGGAAAATCGCGTAGGTTTTCTTAATTTCATTCACTTGCTTAATTGCAGAAACATTCACATCATCCATTATTTCTTCGATGCTGAATAAAAGTATGGAACTAATTGGGTCATAGAACCAAAGATGTTACTTATCAGATGTTACTAAGATGTTTTATTTACAATCTACAGTCAATAAGTGATCTACATCTACAGCTTGAATAAGTGTATGGAACTAATTGGGTCATAGAACCAAAGATGTTACTTATCAGATGTTAATAAGATGTTTTATCTACAATCTACAGTCAATGTCAATAGAATGCATTGGAGAGAATTGTTCGTCCCTTTAAGTTAATGACACTTTTAAGGGATGCCAAATAGCAAAAGCACGACGTTTTGTTATTATGAAGTTTTAGGCGATATTAGTACTGCATTTTGGCTTTGTACTGTTTTATAATAAAAATTATATTTTCGTGAAATGTTAAACTAACTTAGGTTGTGTTTACCTCGCATTTATAACACTCGAGATGAAAACTACGATCTAAAGCCACAACTCGAACGGTTTCCTCTTGCCCAATCTCTGGCATAATCGGTTGTTTGCAGACACAGCAACGTGGGGCAAATTTTCTAAATTAAATTAGTTATAAAAGCAAGAAATTTGGTTGTAATGTTATGACTTACTTATGAAAATCGGTAATGCAATAGTTTTGATTAGTGGCGTCAACGGTAAATAATAAACCATCCAAACTCTTGCCACACACAACACACGTGAAGCATTGCGGATGATATGGCTTTCCGGTAGCTCTTAAAATTCTCTCCAAAATGGGTTCCATGCAAACGGAACACTTTTCAAGTGTCTGGAGGTAATCATATTCACAATATGGTTTGCAGTCCAGAGCATAGAATGGTTTGCCCTGTAAATTAATTTGGCACTCAGTGCATGTAAAGCAGGAAATGTGGTAAATTTGATCCATTGCCGTGCATCCGCTGCTTTCGCCCAGAACGCGAGAGTTGCATTTGACACATCTACCTAAAGAATTACATAATACCTAGTATTTATTTGAAATATTTGATATTTGTAGCATATTTTTTAATCATTTAGTGTATTTGTAATACAAATTGATATTATTATTGATTCAGTATTACAGTCATATAAACTTAATACATGCGATGTTTCTATGATTTTCTTACCATAGTTTTCGAATTCTTGTGCTGTTGCGTTCGATGAGTCCTCTGAAATATAGCTGCTACCACTAAATGTATTTTGATATGTACTTTTGCCGGCAGTGTATTCTTCAGATATCAAATTTGAATCATATGAACTGCTCGGAATATTAGGAGTACAACAATCATTAATAAATGAACCATATAAATTACTACTACAATCTCTTGGAAAAATATCTCCAGCTGGACGAGGGTTTATTGGTTCATATATGGAATCATATGTCGAAGAACTCTGTAAAAAATTAAGACAATATTTAATATGTGATTTTTTTTTATTTGAATTATTATTTTCCTTAAATAAAAAAAAAATCATGTTTGATCGCAGTTATCACAGCTAGCTTATGAGTGTTTTCATTTTCATTTTATGCTTATCAGAGAAGAATTGTTGGCAGAATATTTTAGACACAACAAAAATCATTGAACGGGACAGTATACCGTTGAGCCATATTCAGTCAATGACACAGTGCCCCAGAAGGATCCCAGTTAGCAGGCGTATCTTCTCAGTTTTTCCTTTTTGCAGAGGATCGCATTGACCTGATTCCTGATTTTGTATTATGTTTTAATAAAGAAAATTAAATACCTTACTTACTGCACCATTAAGTTGTAGGGTTGGGTATTGATTGGAGTATGATTTGACTAAATGTTGATTTGCTGAAGTAGATTTATTTTGTAACGAATTATCCATTGAGGACTTGTCGTTGAACAAATTGGACGACGCACGTCGTAGCTCACTGTAAGAGGAACTAACTGCACTCACGGGACTTGGAGGTGGGGGCACATCGTCCTCTCTATCATTACCCGATATGTTTGTGCACAGTGAAACCAATTTATGGTTTGAAAACTCTGAAAAAAATAATGTACATTTAAACAAAAAACAGCCTCAATCCATTGCTACATAATATGACATAATATGAATTCGACGTCGTATCCTTATAAAAACTAACCGACTCAGTCAAGGACTCATTTATATCAAAGCTTAGATTTCGGAGTTAGTTTTGAAATTATAATAAAAGTTTAAATGTAAAATAAATGGAGATCTTCAAAGTGATTCGAAAGTGAATCGGCCTAAAGACGGACTTGGGCATATATGAACTCTAATGGATGAAATTCCGGACGGTGCGATTATTTTATAGGCAATTCAGGTGAATAACCAATAATCTCTTAAATCAATGACTTGGAAAAATAAGCATGTATGTAAATAATATTTTTTAAGGCTGCAAGAAATGGCAAGGTCAGTAAACTTAAAAAACCTCATACGATTGCCTCAATCATTTTAACTTTAATGATAACTCATCCGTCATAGCGAATGATCAGGATGGTTATGATCGACTATTTAAAGGCCACTTTAGGGAAATTTCCTTAACAATTTTGACAATTTCTACACATCTTGGTCTTTATATGTTGGCGCTCAGCCTTTTATATTAAGACACACAGATGCTCATTTGCCAACGTTTACTCGGTATGAACGGGGAAAGAATGAAAACATCGAGATAGACCAGAACGTGGACAAATCGCATTATATATTATATATAGCCATGGTAAACGTGTATGTACTGGATAAATAACGTACAAAATGTCAACTACATATTTCCGCACGGAAATGGCGAAAACGAAGTGTTTACTCGAGACTGTCACAACGCGTGGCAAATTACATCAGATCACAACCTAACAAACCTTATTTTCCAATTGAAAATGTTTGCTACAACCAGCTGAGTCATTAGTGTAATATAACCTGTACCTGAAAAACTAAAAGCCTAATCATAAAACGAACCTTAAATTCATTAATTTTAGATGTTATATAATGTACATTTCGTACATTTTTAAAAAAATGTTTATTATGTACAGAAAAATTGTATTTATTATATGTATTTGTATTTATTCAGATAAATGGTCTGCTCATTAAATATATTGGAAATACATACTCATAAATATATATATGTATGTATATTTTAATTACACAGTTTTGGATAAGAATTCAATGACGGAGTTCGATTTATTGGAACACCTATACAAATAGCTTGTGGATAAAAAAGCATTTCCCAATCTTATAAGCTTAAGAAAACGTTAAAAACGTTTTATGTGCTTGTGTGTTTATGTTTATGTGCTCTGTGTCTGCCATGCCCGAGTTTGCCCAAACTTAATTATAATTACTTTGGATGCGAATTGTACCTACGCATTTGGTGATAGATAGAGCCAAAAGTATATGCCGGGAATCTATACTTAAAAAAGGACCGTGTTAAAAAGAATAAATAAAGAAAGCAAAAAAAAAATAAATATTCGCATTCCCCCAAAACGCTTAATAATGTGAAAAAAAAAAAAATTATCTTGGAAGAAGCTCACTTGAAGTAACTGCAAGAACATTATTACTTACCTGCATCATTCACATCTGAAACTTCAGAAACTCTTCTATAATTACTTGAGGTAATATTAGTATATATTACGTTATTACTTAACGTATAAGATGATAGTTTTGGAAGGATTGATGTTAATTGAATTTGATTTCCCAAAAGTCCTTTCCTTTCCATTTGAAGTTTGTGATAAGATAAGGCTTCCAACTGCTGTTCCAATATAGCTGGATTATCCAATGTCGGTTTCGTATTAAGTGAACTCTTTTCATCACGATCCGAACTGCGTAATTGATGTTTTCGAAAAACGTCGGGGATTTCCATTCCAAGTAAGGGCTGCGAGTACAGCGGCTCGTGTGAACAAGTCACTTGCTTACTTGAAGGAACCTGTAATACAAATAATACCATATCAGGAACATATTCAGAAAAAATGAATATTAATAAAATGAATAAAAAATGAATATCATATTATTTTTGTTTCAGGTCTTAAATTTATCAATTCAATCTTTAAATATTGTTTATTACAAAATTGACTTAACATTAACAATTTAAATTCAAATGATTTACATATTTTGGATTAATTGAATTTTAATCTTAATATCAATTATTGAATATTAAAATAAAATTATTGTTGTAGATTTTATTCCCGAGTCGAATGACATGCAAAAAGAAACTGCATCAACGAGCTATTTTGTTCATTTTAGGTAGTGTGTATTGTTATTATACCGTTTTTAAGCTCAATTTTTATTTCTGTTAATTTTAAATATTTTTAAAGCAAAGGTGCCGCTTCTGCCGTTAATTTAATTTTGTTTTGTTGAACCAAGGCATACCGATCGGTATTTCGGGCTTATGACCGGGACTTTAATTATGTGAACACTGCAACAAAGTGTTACAGTGTGTACCCTTTATACTACATGTATGTATATACTACAAGTGATTCTATTTAATTCGACTGAAATGGTCGCGCATATCTAGAGTGACTTAAGCGGAAAGTTTCAAGTATATAGTGGAGGACAACTAATAAATAGAGAATATTAAGCGAATACATAAAAAACACATATATAAAAATATTTCTTTTCAAATAGATGGTATGCGTACTACCACCAACCATACAGCATATAGCCTATTCATTTCATACAACGAAAACGAACACAAAAATTTTTCAGCGACAGGCCCCAGAGAGATGAATGCGGCAGGCTCCGCAGCTTCGGCTATGCTCGGCAATTTTGTTCTATCTTACTCTCTCTACGTGTAACACCTAGTCAAATCCGGTCCCATTTTTTCATGGGATTATGAATTTGTCATGGTTCCACCATGAACTGTAACAACCAATTTCTTGAACTCGTCTTTGCATCTGAATTTTTGTAATGCTTTAGTTTTACGGATTGAACCCTTACCGTCTCCGGAAGACAATTATTATCCTGCTCTATAGGTTGTTTTATAATCTTTAGTGTCGGCGAGAGTGCCGGTTAGTGTTCAAGAGAGACCAGATCTTTTTACTGCTTCCGAAGAGCTGCGTTTACATAGATGATTTCATGCACCCCGAAGAATCGCCTCCAATTGTTTTTTTTAACAACTTGCTGAAGCCAGCCAAGCCATTAAAGAAAATGTTTGTTTGTTTCCGGCTGCGGAACCCTCTAATAAACCGCAACGGGTTTCCCGATCAAAGATCCGGATTTTATGCTAGGACCATGCTAGGTACCTGATTGCTCCTTCAAACTTTCTTATTCATTACAGTAATTGTTTTAATAACTACCTAAATCGATGCAAACGAGAATTCATTGCCAACCCTTAACATTTCCTTACTTATATTAGCTCAAAGCGAATATCTTTTCTGTTTCCTTCATCGCTTTACTTTTACTACATCCAAAGCATTTATTTATTTATTGCTAATTTTTTCCAATCAACTTATTATTTTCATAACTATAGTTCTTCCACTTATCCGTATTCACTTTCGTACTCAAATTATATTTCCATGTCTTCAATACCCGAAGAGGATGTTTACAAGTATAGAAAGGACATTAAGTCGTCATTCTTTTCTAGTCCGAGCAAGTTTGTCTTGTCGGAATGAAAACTGAACGCATTTCTCTACTCTAAATCGGATCTTATTTAAATAAAAAAAATTGTTTACATTTTTATATTTCACACAATCTGCACATCAATCTAGCACGTATTTATTTTTTAAAGAATTTTTGTCTAACCCAGGTCGGATTTGGAAAATAAATATTTGCGGACGGCATCAACAACTTTCGTTTTGGTTGCATAAATATGGTTAACTGTGTAAAATGTTTTTGTAAATAAATCTGCTTAATTTAATTATTTTAATTGTTTACAAGCCGGAGCTTACCTGTATATCTCAAAATTTTAAAGAAATATATAAGGAAAACGGAACGTTATAATTTTGTCCTTCAAATTAGCTCAAAGCGAATATCTCCAGTCGACCAACAACGAAGTGGTAATAAAAATAAACAAAACAGACTTTTTTTCGTCAATGTGTAACTATGGAAGAACTACTACTACTATGAACTACTGGAGCTGTCCTTTATATTGCACGCAAAATTTAATGTCATCTGCGTACGGGAGTACTCTAGAGTCATTAAGCTCTGTGCAGGCCATTAATAAGTAATGTAAACAATAAGGGTTACAATTGGCTTTCTTGCGGCACCCAAGAGGTAACCCGGGAACATTAGACAAATTGTTTTTAAAATGGACTTTCTGCGTTCTGTCAATCAGATATCTTGATCAAACGGAAAACCCATTAATCCTTTAGTCCATTAATCCTTTGTTATAAAAAAGTGGGATCCAAAATATTCGTTTCTTCCTTGATCTTCGCCTATTTAATCCATTTTGACAGAAATAGTTAATCTACGCTTTGCTTCATTTTCGAACAATCGTAAGTGTTGAGACAAACTAACTTTTTATTGCTTTAATTAATGTTCTCATTTTGTATTTTTGTGATTAATCTGAAATTACATTTTTGAATTATTAAAAATCATTCCTTGCTTGTTTATACCTTTAATATCCTAATATCTTGCCTTGAAAAAAAAAAAGTATAACAGGTATGTGCACCAAATATAACGGAAAGAGCAAATGCCCAACGAGACAAAAAAAAAGTCCCACTGCAGCGTCCCGACGCAATCAAAAGGTGGGTAAAGTGTGCACGGAAAGGAAATACACTTACAAAACTTCAAAAATATCGCGTACCAAATTCGGATCTTTTAATTTATTCCGTTCTTTCGTGTCCACCTAGGAAGAATTGCTGAAGAACATTTTCACTCAGTGCATTCTTTATTTTTGGAAAATCGAGATAGTTTCGTCATCAGAACCTTATTTGTCTCATCTTTGATGTCTACTTTTAATAGATTTTGTTGTTGCCTTTCTTCATGGATTGCTGGGCACGAGCCACAGTTGCCTGCGCCGACTTGCTTACAACGGAAAGAACAGCGGGAGCTAAAGGAGCCACTACGCGCCCATAAGAGATTTGAATATTATGAAAAATATTAAAAATCATCAATAATTTAAATTGATATTTTGAAATATCATTAATACAAATTTTTCATAAACCAATTATCATCGATGCGACATTTTTTAAATATTCTTTCAAATTAATTTGATTCTAATATATTTTGTTTACAGATAGCATTAGCTCGGCAGCCGTCAAAGAAGGCCTTGGCACTTGTGACAAGAAGAATAAATATAAATACAAATTTTCACAGTGGTTTCCGGAGAGATTACTCGAAATTTTCCGCAGGAACTCTGGGTAATTCAAAAGCCTTGGGATTTTGGGAAGGAATACCGGTGGGAAGGTGAAGGAAAAAATCACCAGGAATTTACCTCAGGAATCCGGCCACAATATAGCCGCCTGCTTCATAAAAATTCCACGTCGTTTTGTCGTCCGCAGGGTATTCCCTGCGACTTCCTGAGAGAATCTTCGGGGATTGGTACTAAAGGGAAGGATTGCAGGAGGGAATTGGAACGATATACGTATGTATGTATGTATTTATGTACATATGTACAGATAAACATAGAATCAAAATATAAATTTCTTCACTTACTTGCGGCATTTTAGTTTGTTTTTTCTGTGGTTTCGGTGGTATGGATGGTGCCATTTTCCTATTTAAAATGTCGTTTTGCTGTTGTTGAATATTGCCAACCAATTCGGAAACTTTGCCATGTTTAAATCCAATAATAGTGTCTGAAGAACGTTTCGGTGGCTCATTAAGGTGATGATCCATTGAAATATGTATGAATTTCTACTTCTTTGTATTTATTATTTTTATAACGTAAATTATAAATATATTTGATCAAATTTGAGCCTATATCAGGCAATTCACGTGAAATTTTTGTTTTTATCTATTGATTTAATTTTTTGTCAAAGAAATGTACGACCCTGTACTACACCAGAGTGACCGCACCGATAACGATCATAAATACTATTCGGTCCAACAATAAATACCATAAAATATCATGCTAGTCGCAATCAGTCATACCAGTTTAGCTTATTTAAGGCTAAATATATCTTAGGTAAAAATAACTAATATATTTTAAGTTTACATGAAAATTAATTAATCGACGAGATGAATGATACTTTTGATGACAAAACTAATTTCCACAAAAATGTAATAATGCCCCACAATATAATAAATGTTTAAGTGAGCATGAAAGAAATTAAATTTTTATTAACGACAAGTTTAAATCTACCTGATTTGTATTCCGCAACATACAGAGTTATACATTGTTCATATGTACGTACCAATACAATGGTATACGCTGCGTGCTCTTTGTGACAATAGTCACATAATAATATAACAATTTGATTTGCGTCTGCACTGAACAGAGATGAAACATATTTGTTAAGAAATTACCTAAAGTAACAATGACACAAAAAAGCAAGTCACACGCCATGTGCAATTGCAACGTTTCAGGGTTTGTTTGAAAATAACGTTTATTTAATAACTCCTGTTTTACCCAATCTTATTCAATTTTTCACTGGTTCCCTATTATTCTAAAACATCTTCGTGATCTTCGTGCAACAGAAATAAATTTTGTCAACACATTATAGTCTCTGATCAAGAATATACAGGGTCAGATAAGCTTCTTTATGCCTGGTTCGCAATTTTTTGGTTGGTATAAAATTAGAAACCCCTTGTAAATACATATGTACGATTTTAAATAAAAATCAGCAATGTTAAAAGCGCCACCTATTAAGTATTTTTCACAAAAATTGTTTATCAATAGGGTCACATTTTAGTACAATTTTGCTAAAAATGTTCACAAACATGTTCACAACAAGACTTAAAGTAATGTTTAACTCTCACATGTCATATAGTAAGTATTTGCGATTTCGTAGCCCTGATTTGCCTCAGTCGAGATAACTGAGTTTCTGATAGTCACGAGGTCAAAATATATAAATACATTTAACATTAGCATATTTTATAAAAGGAATGTAAACAAAATATAATAATTTTGTAATATTTTAAGGACAAATTAAAAAAATGTATATTAAAAATTTTACCAGCTCAAGTAAACACGAGACATTTTAAAGTCTAAAACAAAAAGTTTTGCTTCTATCAAAGGCCTGAAAATTATTAAGAAGTATTACGTTTTATTAACATTTTTCAGTCTACAATCCTAAATCAGCTTCGCCGACTGTTAGTATAATACTATGTATATTAGGACGGGTCAATTTGTTCCTGTAAAAAAAATCCTGAAAATCGTCCCCCATAATCGGAATCGACGAAGAATTCTTAGAAAATTTCACCATGAAACCATGTGTCTAAAATGAATTCCTAGCTCGCGCCGTGAAGCTTAAAGATTTCACTATGAGGTACATAAGGTATTTCGAGGTATTTAAGGCATTTTAATGTATTTAAAAACAAACATTCGCATTTTTAAATTATGTTGGAGTCAATTCTGATTCATTTTTTTACAACAAATTTTATATATTTTTTTTTAATTCGACAAAATGAGCCATACTCGCCATGTACTGAGCCTCATATAAGAAAGTAGGAGCAATGCGTCTGTAACTTTTTAACGAAATAAGGTATCGGTCTGAAAATTGAAATATATATTCAAAGGCATTTTAAGCAACTAAATAAAAGTAGGCGTGGCATGATAAAAGGCGGAATTTAATTATATTTTTTATGATAAAGTTTATTTGCTTTCCAACAAGTAGGTAATATTTGCATTTTGTTGACTTGGAATATAACGTCATCTTATTAGAATCTCAAGTCATTCTTTGACTCGATTTGAGGAACTGTGGAACGACTTTCTAAAGTCAATGACATAACAGCATCTCGATTCTGTGGCATAACTCGTCGTGAGACATGTGTTAACAACTGCACACATCGTTCGGTGCCCTGAATGTGCGATGGAATGCCTTTGAATATATATTTCAATTTTCAGACCGATACCTTACTTCGTTAAAAAGTTACAGACGCATTGCTCCTACTTTCTTATATGAGGCTCAGTACATGGCTAGTTTGGCTCATTTTGCCGAATTAAAAAAAAAATTTAAGTTAAATAAATTAAAAAAAAAATTATAAAATTTGTTGTAAAAAAATGAATCAGAAGTGACTCCAACATAATTTAAAAATGCGAATGTTTTGTTTTTTAAATACATTAAAATGCCTTAAATACCTCGAAATACCTTATGTACCTCATAGTGAAATCTTTAAGCTTCACGGCGCGAGCTAGGAATTCATTTTAGACACATGGTTTCATAGTGAAATTTTCTTAGAATTCTTCTTAATGTATATAGTACTTATTATAACTTTGGTCAGATGTTTCGTATATATTTAATAGACGGCATATATTTGTCAGCAAACAAAAACTTATGAAAGCTAAGATATAATAATAATTAGTAAGTACTGATTTAAAAAGATGCGTGTATTTTAAAACAATGTTATCTATTTACTGATCGGGCCAAGAAGGCAACGGGATTTTAAAAACGCGTATTGTATAATCGTAACGTATAACAAGACTTAGATGTACATTTTTTAAAATGTAAGAAATACATTATATAAATAACCTCTGCGCATACAAATATTGTGTGAACGTTTATGAATATGTCTATGTACATACATGAATTGCAGTTAAATCCCTGATAAGAAAGTTTAATCTCTTATTAAAAGTGGATTGAAAGCAAAATCCGCTGCTCGATAAGCAGCACCAAATCAACGAGACTGACAGAAAAAATTACAGTTCGGAAGAATGTTACTAACTAAGAGAGGAGAGTGGTGCTATAATTAATATTTACTTAAAATTATAATATAGACCAAAATTTATGTTGTTCTACAAAATCATAATTAATTTAAAGTATTATAATTATCAACCAAAAAAAAAAGAGAAATTGGGTTTACAAAATTAACCTCAAAGTATGCTTTGTATTCGGCTTCAGGGGCTTTCTTATTGAGAAGGTCAGAAGTTCTTGTAGATTTGCTAAGCTATGTACATTCATGCATACATATGTACATAGCTTAGAAAGCTTTTCTTTTCATTTTTAATTATATATTATATTTTTTGTTTGTATAGATTATCTCAGTACAATTATTCGTATCACCTCTCCAAATATGTATTCTATTGTCTGGATCTCTTAGATATTTGCTTGTAATTAATACAATAATACAATTAATATGTAGTTTTTTTCTAGGGAGATTGTTACTACAAGGCACCAAATCTGAGGTCAAAAATGTTTATGGTCCTAAGTATTTATTAGCATATAATTCTCGACTTCAGAACCAGTGCTAAACAGAGATAAAGATAGCTATTAGAGAGGAAATTTGAAAGAGGCGCTAATGTGTTCTTTCAGTGTGTATATAATGCATAATCAGCTATATATACAGTTGCGCTGAAAATAATAGCACCTGAAGATATAGCAATTAAATATATATATTTTGTGATTTACAAAAAAAAACAAAATAATTTAAAAACTTATTTAAACTTTGTTATTTTCGACCCATTAAAGTATATACATATATTTATTCCTGATCAACATAGCCGAGTCGATCTAGCCATGTCCGTCTGTTCGCTTCTACGCAAAAAACAGTGCAAATCGGATGACAATAATATAAGGCTGACATAGGAACAACCTGATATACATATATGTATGTACATATGAAAAATTACAGTTTTGCCGTTTTCCAACATATTTATATTTATAGGATATAATTTCGAAGATTTCCTAATTATGGTTTTAATTTTATTAGGATCGGACGATTATATCATATTGCTGCCATAGAAACAATCAGTAAATTTATGTAATATGTAATGTAAAATTATAGGTAAATGAAATAAAAATCTACATAAATTCCTTATTTTTTTAATTTGACCGAAAAGGATCCCTCTTTTTGGCTGCTTGTTTGTAAGCCTTACAGTCACTCTCTTTCTTCATCAGTCTTCTTCCAATTTATCGTATAACTACCATATGAACGATTAAAAAATAAATATATTAATTATAACTATGCACGTTTCTTCGTGTAATTAAATAGCAGAAACACCTAAGAATAACGGTGAAACGGTTGGGTCAAATTGTTTTAAACTGTTCTCAAAATGAATACGATATATGTACATATAATTTTTAGTATTATTATGTCTATTTAGAAAAATAAATTATTAACGTGATACAAATACAACTGATAACTTTTAAAAATATGAGATATGATAATTTCAATTCAAAAGTGTGCTACATATTTTACCCTCATTGTATGTATGTAATTACATTTATATATACATAAGTCCTATATGTACAAAACTCTTGCGAGTAAATTGATGAATTCGAGCTATTTAAAGTGAGTGTTTTCACGTAATCTGGCTTAATTCGAAGTCAGCGGTCATTGGATTTGGAATCAAGTTCAGATTTGATGCGGTCGGCGTCTGCTTTCAGTTTAATAAATACATACATATATAAAGTGAAACTAAGTTTAGTGCTGATTTAAGGTAACATATGTACATACAATGTATATATGTATGTACATACTATAAATGTTGAATTAAATCGAAATAAACTTTTAAAATAATTGTGATGATCGTTATCCTTAGGAAATCACCAAGGGGCCTATCATGATGGCCAGGATGCGATATAATAAAATTTTAATTGGAATTATACTACATTTATTAATAACAGCAACTGCTAACGCTGGTAAGTTTTATACATATGTACATACATATGTACATAGTAGATCCTTCAAGTTTTTATAAAATCAGAAGTATAATAGATATCATGATATTCCTTACATGTATGTAGTTCCATTTTTATTTTTAGCATCAGTCCCTACGATCTTTCGTCTGTAGGTAGGGTTGCATAAAATGTGTAAAACATTGTTTTGATGATACATACAATTTATATCGCTCCTGAAGGAAAATGTAAAATTGATCAAATAAATGTCAATATTTTTTCAATTGGTGTTTTTTTAATGTCCAGGGAATAAAATGTTGTCTATTATTTTGTATTAACTTTTTAATGTTGTTTGTTTTACATATAATAAAATTTTGTTTAGGATTTTTATAGTTTTGTTTATTAAATAGCAATATTTATTTTGGAATGTAGATCGTATTAGCTTACAATGTAGTTTAAGAGTAATATACATATTTTTAAAATTAAATATTAAAAGTTACAACTTAGTTAAGAATAATATAATTTTAAACCTAAATAACAAAAAATTATAACCCTTCGAGTTATATGTATGTACATATGTACATACATACATACATACATATGTACATACATACATACATATGTACATACATACATACATACATATGTACATACATACATACATATGTACATACATACATACATATGTACATACATACATACATATGCACATACATACATACATATGTACATACATACATACATATGTACATACATACATACATATGTACATACATACATACATATGTACATACGTACGTAGGTCGGTCTTTCGACTGCGGGAGTCGCATACCATGCATTTTATTCGGATGCCATCCTCTCTGAGGGTAGGACGTCTGCAAGCATATTGTTTTTTACACATTTATTTATCACTATAAATTTGAGCGTTTTAATTAGCAAGATTCGGTGCTTTCCAAATACATTTTTTTCTTGTTTGTCTGTCTGAATCTGTTTCTGTTCAGCCTGGAGCTATGTTTTTTTTATTGATTAAACAGTTTGAGCTGAACCATTTTTGTTTAATGACTTCGTAGTTATTCGTCTAGTTTAGCAGGATCTAGATTTACACCTACAACTCTATACGACTTAATTTATGGAATTCTTGGACGTTGATGCACTACAGTCAGTACGCTCAAGTGGCCCTTGCGACATTCAAGACGGCAATTGGCTGATCATTGTCAGATGTCGTATTTTCAAATGAAAGCGAGGAAGGATGTGTAATAGGCTTACGCACAGTTTTATAATTTGGTCAACACTAAACAAAATTTTAAAACTGTACGGATCAGCTTAATAGCGAGATACGACAGATTTAGAACCGGTATGTTTACATTTAAAATAGAAATCTGACTTTTTGTTTTTGAGGCAACTATTTATTAAACGAAGGAGGCTTGTTAAGATAGACGCATAGTATAACAAAATACAGACGTTAAAAAAAGGAATTCATGGCATAGTATTGATCGCGTGAGCCATGTCAGTACACATAAAGAGATATGACAAATTCAAAATTCTGATATAAAATAGCTTAGCCTTCCAAAGTCCGCCCTGCGAATTTCGACTTGCGAGTCTACCGCTATGAGGACACAGCCACCTCGGCGGATATGCCGATCCAGATGTATAAAGTGTACACAGCTGAAAAAACCTCGAACCCAAGGATCTCAGGCTTTAACCAACCTGGGATACAAACAAAAGGCTATCAGAATACAAGTTTGTTACTTTTTTTAAGTCAAAGACGTAGTGGGCACAATGGTCTGGTCTTGCCTAGGAAGACTTATTCTTATAGACCGCCTTTTCCTTTTCTTAGGTTCAAACTTCTTAATAACAACATACTTTGATACATGTATGTTTTTAAAACAGTATTTCACAATGCTAATCACTTTGTCTTGGCGAAATTTATCTAAGTTAAGATTACAAACCTTCATAATTAAATAAATGAGCTCAACGGCTTAATACAAGGGAAATGAACTTTGGAGCTAGTAGGTTGCAACCTGAAAACGTCGCAACTCGGGGAAATATCTTTTGGAAAGCCATTTAAAAAGATTTTTAAAATAATAGTAATTACACAATGTGACAAATAATAACATAAATGATCATTTTTATAAAATTTATAAAATAGCAATATTAAAATTTTTCTCCAGTAATACAATATAGTTGACTACATTCAGTTAACTGTCTTTCTGTATTGGCGTATTCTTAACTTTAGTATAAGTTGGATATAATATAGCAGTTTGTCTGCAATCTGCTTATAAATATAAATATTCTGGCGAAGAACAGTACTTCGATTTTCTGCTTAGACAAACCTAAAAGTAATAGAGAGGGCTCACTTTTTCGAACTTCACCCTTTGCTTAAGCTCTTCGGCGACACCGACATATGTTATTTTAACATGTCAATGTTTCGCTCTATAGATTCATAAATTAATCCTTGACTGCATTGCAAGCTTCTGAATAATAGGTCATCAATAAGTTCATATGATGACATACAAATTGAGTTGCAAGAGTTTTTTACATATTTTTGTATTTAGGGATAACCTTTAAAGGATGATTGTATAAATTTGAAAGTAATACTCTAAAAACTCTAAAGGATAATTGTATAAATAAAAAATTAATTAGAAATATAATATTCGGGTGATTATAAAAATGATATTTAATCCGACAATTTTTGAAATCTGACGAAAATAAAGGCAAGCGCATAATTAAAATGTATTTAATATATAATCTTTATGTATTTTTCTTTTAATTTTTCCATTTTCAGATGGAGTTTGCAATATAGGATGTTCAAAAAGTAAGTTTTAATCAATTTAACAAAATTTCCTTTCACAACTTTCGTGTTCATCATTTCTAGCGGACAACGGTCTTTTGAAATACCAACCTGGTAATGTGTATGATTATGTCTTTGATAGTATTTTAACTATTGGATTGAGTTCGGGTTCAGTTAGCGAAGCCGATGATACAAGTCTTAAAGTATCTGGATCTGCAAAAATCTTTTCCAAAGGAAATTGTGGGTATAGCTTACAACTAGCTTCGGTAAAAGTAACTAATGCTAAAGAATCTGTAGAAAAACAGATACTGAATAGTATAGCGAATCCGGTATCCTTTACCTTGGTTAGTGGTATTCTCGATCCACAAATTTGCTCTGATTCAAATGATTTGGATTACTCATTGAATATCAAGAGAGGTATTATATCTTTATTGCAATCGGGAATCGAGACCCAGCAGGAAACTGATGTTTTCGGACAATGCCCCACACATACCTCAATAACCAAAAACGGTAATATCGATACCATAACCAAAGTTCGCAACTTGAACAGCTGTTTATATCGGGAACAGATCAATAGTGCTTTAATTTCTGGCAAGATCAATGAAAAAGCCGGTATAACTTCGAGTTTAATCTTACAATCAAACTATATTAAGGAATCAAGGATCGTAAGTGGCCTTATAGAAAATGTCCAACTCACAGAAACGTATAAGTTTTCGGGAACTACAAATGGTAACTCTGATATAAGCGCCAAAGTGTTCACTACTATTAAATTAAAAAATCCTGGAGGTACAAAAGCTGACACACCATCTACAGGAACCACTGTTCGTAGCGTCATATATCAAAAGCCGGAAACTTTTTCTTCGAAAAATATAGATGCTCTGAAGACAGTTTTATCTGAAATCGTAGAATCTACAAGTGAATATGTGAAAAAAGACAGTGCCAAGAAGTTTGTAGAGTTTATCCGTCTCCTAAGACAATCGGATGGGGAGACTTTATTGGAGCTCGGCACATTTCCACATCCAAACAAGGTTGTGGCGCGAAAAGTGTACTTGGATGGTTTATTTCGTACCAGCACCTCGGAATCAGCCAGAGTTATTCTCAAACAACTCCCCAAATTTGATGATAAAGAAAAGATCTTGGCTATCTTATCACTTAATCTTGTTGATATTGTTGATAAAGAAACTCTTAATCATGCTGCCGCTCAGCTATCACCCACATCTTCAAAAGAGCTCTATCTTTCTGTTGGAAGTTTAATATCAAAATTTTGTTCGAAAAATAATTGCGAAAATGCTCCCGAAATCGAGGCAATTATTAAAAAGTTCTCAGATGGACTAAAACATTGCAAACCGAATACGAAAAAGGAAGAAGAACGTATTGTTTATATCTTAAAAGGTTTTGGTAACGCCAAAAGCTTAGGTGGCAATGCGAAGAGCTTAACTAGCCAAGCTATAAAAGAATGCGCATCCCTAGGACGACCCAATCGCATTCGCATTGCAGCTTTACAGGCATTCTCATCCTTACATTGTGACGAAGCCTTGCAACACAAGTCCTTAGAATTACTTAAAGATAACAATGAGGACTCCGAGTTACGCATTGAAGCATATTTGGCATTAATTTCCTGTCCAAATGGAGAAATTGCCAATCAAATATCGGAGATTGTTAATACAGAAAAAGTCAATCAAGTTGGTGGCTTTATAGCCTCAAGTTTAAAAGCCATACGTGACTCAACGGACTCTAAACGTGAAAATCAACGATATTACTTGGGTAATATCCGAGTAACAAAACAATTCCCCAAAAACAATCGCCGTTATAGTTTTAATAATGAGATATCATATAGTCTGGAGACTTTAGGCTTAGGAACAAGCTCTGATTATTATTTGATTTATTCGCAACATGGTTTCTTGCCAAGATCTTCAAGGATTAATATTACAACCGAGATCTTTGGCACTAACTTCAATGTCATAGAAGCGAGTGTGAGGCAAGAAAACTTGGAGAATGTATTGGAATATTATTTGGGACCCAAAGGATTACTTAACAAGGATTTTGATGAGCTGGTAAAGCTTGTAGAAGTCGGAAACAATGGAGGAACAGCAGCTGCAGGTCGTGCTAGACGTTCTATTGTGGATGAAGCTTCAAAGACTTCAAAGAAATATAAATCCTATGGAAGTAAGAACGTACAAGACTTAAACTTAGATCTATCCCTGAAGCTCTTTGGTTCGGAATTAGCTTTCTTAAGCCTTGGAGATAATGTCCCTACAAATATGGATGACATTATTAAGTTCTTTTCGGACTCTTTTGAAAAAGCTAAAAGGGAGTTGACTTCCTTTGAAAAAGAACTAGTTTTCAACAATCTCTTTTTGGACTCGGAGCTAATATATCCAACTAGTATTGGCGTACCTTTGGAGCTACAAGCTCAAGGTTTTGCTGCCACAAAAATTGATATAGGAATTAATTTGGATATCGGGGCAATTATAGAACAAAATTGGCAAAGAGCGAAATATCGTTTAAAGTTTATCCCTAGCATAGATGTTAATGTTAATCTTCAGATTGGCTTTAATGCTCAGGTGCTCTCTACAGGTCTTAGAGTGGTATCAACTGGACATACAGCCACTGGAAATGATGTTACCGTGGCTTTCATCAATGATGGTGAAGGGTTTAAATTAGACGTTGATTTTCCACGCGAAAAATTGAGCTTGATTAATATTCAAGCTGAAACTGAGCTCTTTGTTTCCGAACAAGATAAGCCCACAAAGGGAATAGCTCTTAGGAGTTCCAAGAAAACTAAAAATTCGAATGCTCAATCCAATGAGCTATGCTTTAATCAATTAGAAATTGTAGGTCTAAATATATGTATTGAGAGCTCTACAAGTTTAAGCGATATTCAAGGAGGAAGTAAAGGAAAAGATCTGACCATCTTGGATCAATTTCATTTATCGAAACCTTTCAGTTTTGGAATTACTTTGACGGCGGAACGTAAATTCACCTTTAATGGCTTACATACAACTTCTGATGGAAGTCAACAATGGAAGTTAGATTATTTAACTCCCGGATCTAAAGTTTCTCATGATACTAGTGTGATTTTTGAACTTGGAACAAAACCCCACACGTATACCAGACTATCTCTAGATAATACTCAGTTTCATTTCGCAATTGAAGGTGGAATAAACAATGATAACCGAGAATTAGTGTTATACGGTCAATATGAACAAGAAAAGGCGATTAAGAAAAGCAAAATTGGTCTTAGTAAGAATGGCAATGAGTACCGACCCGTAATAGAGATCCAAGATAGTAACGGAGCCATTACGAATTCTATAAATGGTTATCGTGCTGATGGTAAAATTATAGTCCTGAAAACTAATGAAAAACATCAAAGATATACACTTGAAAACTTCCGTATATTCAATGAAAACGATGGTCTTATCATAGTTAATGGTTGGTCAGAAATAGGTCCAAGTACATTAGCTTCTGAGCTACGTATTTCTGTCGAAAAAGAGTCCTACCTGGTTAAAAATAACTTTAAATTTGAAAATGGTCATTATATCGCTGAATTGTTTATCAACGATGAAAGATCGCCGGAAAATGTGTACGGTAGCTCCGTAAAGTTAACAACAGCTGATCAGACTTATGCCTTACAATTCATAGGGAAAGCCGCTACTTGGTCCATTGATAGTAGTATTGATGTTAGTGTGGAAAAGGATGACAGCTCTACCAATTTATTAAGCTCCGGAAAAGTGGTGTCAAGTCTTGAAGTTATAAATAAAAACAAGCAAGTTGGTGGTATAAAAATAATGTCCACATTTGACTCCAATAACTTTAATATAATGGCAGAAATATTAAGAGAGCAAAAGATTGGATCCCTGAATCTAAAATACAAGAGCAATCAGCGAACTCCCGGGGATTATGTAGTGGAAGCCAAGGCCACACTAAACAAACACTCGATCGATATATTATCAAAAAGGGATTTGAATAACAATTTATATGTTATAGATAACTCGTTAACCACTAGTTGGGGCACTTCACTTACCCTCAGGGGTGATCTAGGTCAACGCTTTACTCCCCAGGACATCCGCATTGATCTTCAGGGCAATCTTCAACTAACTAACAAGGATAAATCTTTTCAATGGATTCTAAAGGCTAATGGAACACCAGATAAAACAATCACGGAATTTAGAGTTACCAGAGATTCTGCAGAAATTGTCAAGCTAAACGGAGAATCCCAACATCCTCAAGATAAAATCTCCGCTGTTAAGCTTAACGTAATAGTTAAGAATCTCTTAATTGCCAAGGGTGATTTTCGGGTTGCGAAAAATGGAAAGGGAGAGCTCTTAGCATCTTTTGAGACCCAGAAAGCGGAACCCAAACATAAGCTTGAAGTCGATTCCAAATTTCACATACTTCATCCGAAATACGATATCGATACCACCCTCACCTTGGATGGGGAAAAAAAACTGTACCTCAAATCGGAGAATACAATTGATAAAAGCAAGTTTTTAACCAAAAATATAGGCGAAGTCAATGAAAAGAAGATAAGTTTTGAGGCAAATGGCAGCGTTAAAGGTGAAATCCGTGAAAATGGAGAGTTACAAGGTGGTTTTACATTAACAACAACTTCGGGACGCATTATCGATGGTAGTGTTAACAGAAAAGTGTCCACAATCTCCAAAACTGGTATATCCCAAGGTAATATCGAAGGAAAAATTATTGATACCTCATCGGGAGGAAAACGTTCAGTAGCCTTTAAAGGAAAACTCGATCGCTGGAATCCCAAAACAAAGGAATTGTCAGTAAATAGTAACTTAGTATTTACTGATCTAGATGGCTCAAAATCGGAGGTGAGCTACCAAATAAAGCAACAACCCAAAGATGGTAATGCAAACAACTTAGACTTTAACCTTAAAATTCACGGTAAGCCCCTAAATGAGCCTATTGATGTCACACTTGTCCTTAGTGATTTTAGCTCAAAACGCGCCTCCGTAAGCCTGTCCACTAAATATGGTGACATCGTGACCCTTACTTTAATTGGTAGTTTTAGTAATAATAATCATAAAATCTATGAGCTTGAAGCAAACCTAAACATTCCGAAAGCCAACCTAAAGTTCTTAAACATTAAAAGTAATGGCAAGTTATTGTTGCCTTCGACACAAGATAGTGTGACCGTGGAAGCCTATGATGTTGTATTCTTTTTAGACGCAAAAACTGGTCAAGGACAATATGCACGAATAAACACGTTATGGAAGGGAACTTCAAAGAAGGGTTCTTACGAATTTGACGCTCAAACAAATAACATGAAATCGCCATTAAAATTTAATGGTAATTATCAAAAGGAGAATGAACAAAAGGATACTAATGGTAACTTTGTAAGTGGTAATCAAAAATACATATTTAATGGACAATATGGAGAGCAATATTTAATAACGGAAGGTTCTATATCATATGCTTCTAATAAAATGGATCTATCTTATAAACTTGATACCAGTTATGAAAATGCCAGGGATATAGAAGTACAAATACAAAGTGAAAAGTCATTTGATGATTCTACGTTGTTGGTTAAAGCATTAGCTAAACAGACTGCTAAATCCTATGTCTTCGATACAAAATTGTATCGTTCAGCCCATAAAAAGGGTATTGACGCTCGAGTAAGCTTATCAAAACAAAACCCCATTGTTTTTACCAGCATTGTGGAGATTTTAGGCGAACGTAAGGCCAAAATAACTATGGAAATCGATAACCTCGTCGAATTGGATCTAAAGTTAAACAGTGAAGCTTCATACAATAGCATTGACGACTTCTATATAATTGGAAGCTGGAACTCTAAGAAATTAAATCTCGATAACTACAAACTTGAAGCACGAGCTCGTGGTAAAAACCTTAAAATACAAGTTAATAATGGATCCAATGTAATATTCTTGGGAACGACCACTTATTCGTTAAAGAAAGAGCAAAATAAATCAATTATGGAGGGCCAAGGTCAAGTCCAATATCGAGGTAAATCTCAATCTGGCAGTTTCAAAATGACTCGACAACATTATGACATAAATTCCGACAAAGAAGTGGGTTTCTCATATACTTTGAATGGAAATTTTGGTTCAAAAAATGGCGTTTCTACTATAAAAATCACAAATAAGGAGTTCAATTCAAAATTCTCTATTTGTGAAGAAAAGAAACAGTGCACAAATATTCAAATACAGTCTCTCGTGAGCATCGATGACATTAAATTGGATGGTATTCAACATTCTACATTGATATTGATTGATCTTCGTGAACTGGGCTATCCCTATGAATTTGAACTCAAGTCCCAAAATACACGTCAAGGTCTGAAATATCAATACCATCTTGATAGCTTCATAGTATCGGGAAACAATTTAAAGTACCAATTGACTGCCAACGTACAACCTTCATCATATATTTTCATGTTAACTTTACCAAAACGCCAGTTATTATTAGAGTCCGTTCAAAAAATACCAGAAAATGGCAATGTTTTTGGCCATTATGAGCAAACAATTGCATTTTTTATCGATAAACTGAATCGTCCCGATGACGTGGCTCGTTTATCGGCTGTTATTAATGTATCGGGAAAAGAGCGCGTTGCACTCAACGCTCAAAGCTTGTTTAAACTGGAACATCCAAATATACGTCCTTTAAGTATATCAGGACGTTTTGATGGTAATTTTGATCAGCAAATAACGAATTCAGAAATTATATTCGATATATTCCGATTGCCAGAACAAAAGGTGATAGCAACCAACGAATTACGTAATTTACGTTTAAAAAATGGTTTCAACCTTCTAACAACATCAAATGTCAAGTCATCAGGACTTCAATTTCAATATAAAATTATAGGTAACGCCGCCATCGATACTGAAGCTCAAGAGCTTAAACTTAACCTCGATTTTAATAATGGAAAAAACAACTTCAAGGCATCCTCCTTTTTAAATAAAGAAAAGGTAGACATTTCTTTGATTGAGTCAAACATCCAAATTCTTCAATTCGTTGGAGACTTTAACAAACAAAAACGTTCTGCAAAACTAAATTCAAAATTGCAAATTCTGAATAAGAAGCCCTTTGAAATTACTGGTGAAGTCCAACCCACTTTTGCCAAGCTAACTTTTAAACGCCCTGATCTTATCAATAGCAATACGGAAATAAAATTGGGCAAAGAAATCAAATTTGATATTTCCAGTAGCGGAAAACCACTACTAAATGGACGTGTGGCATTAGATCCTACAAACTTTTTACAAAGTAATTATGAGGCAAACGACGAAAATTTTAAAGAATTATGGGTAAGTGAGAAAGAAAAGCAAAAAAAGAATTAACAATAAAATATGCAGCACTATTCCATTTTCCGCTCGGAAGGTAATTTGATAACATTTTCGGACTTTTCTTTAACATAGCTTGTTGACTTGACTTTTTTTTTTCCCAAATGATTTTAGCTGGGCCGCTCTTGACAAATGGGTTTGCCATGTCATAGTTTCGCTAGTAAGGGTCTGATTTATATCATCATAAAATCAAGAGATCAAGGGGAGTCGCGTTTAGAAATAAACAAATCGAAGTATTTTTAATTGCTGTGCAGTGAAATATTTAGATAAAGTGATTGAAAAATGATGGAAAAATTAAATGCCGAGATCGCTGATAACGTTCCCAACTGTTCTCAACGTTTCATACAGTTTTTACAATAACTAAACTAATATTTTGAATCGAAGTGATTTTAAGGTGTAACCGCAAAATAATTATTTATAAATGAAGTAAATCAATTATGCAATAATGTTTCTGAAATATTACAGATTGAAATACAATTGTCAATAGCAATATACATAATCGCTCGGTATTTTAAAATAATTAATTTCGTTTCTTGCGGGTTATAATCCGCCAGCCAAGTGGCAAGCGGGAAGTTTCTGTGAGGTTTCGTTCGGAAGTTCAAGATAAATTCAAATCCGTGAGGACTTTTAGTAACTGAAAACTAGAACAGGTGGGGAAATAATTTTCATGTGGAAATGGAAACTGGAAAAGGCCTGATGATTTTTTTTATATGATCAATGTTTAACTGAAAGAATTAGAAAAAGCTGTATATTTTGAGTTCTTTCCTCAAACATCGACTTTTTCCAGCACCCCTATTTTATACAATTTGTATATATCTTATTATTAATTTTGTATACTTTATTTCAGGTTAAGGTCGAATCAGAAATTAACAAGGACATTGAAGATATTTCCCATAATATCAAGAAGAAATTTGACCAATTAAAAGAAGAAACCGATACAATTGTGAAGTTGGCACAAGATGCACATCCCGATTTCACTAAATTCAAAGGTAAATATGTTGAAAATACCAATGCATTCATTCAAGAGCTCGAAGCGGATCCATCGATAGCACCGGTTCTCAAGGAAATGTAAGTATACTATATAAAAATATATACGGAAGCTAAATTTAAGGCTGTTAATGGATTGATTGCGTTTTGTCTTCGAGTGCACTTTGAACGATTTAAAGCGAATTCATATAAAAGCTACTGCACAGTTATTCGTCATTATCTTCTATGATTTCAGCAACGCTGGGCGATGCGCACACAGTCGGCTTAGAGCTTAGCTTTATATATATATTTATATATAGGCTTTCAGTGTGCGCGATTTCATACAATTGCCGCCAGTGTGCACTTGGTCCTAGAGTTATTAGTGTTTTTTTTTTTTAAGAGAGGTATACATACAGTATGTGGAAATAGTGAATCCACGTTCAAAATTTTAAAGTTAATATCGAGCATAAATATGTAAATACTTTACTTTATCATATAGTTCCTACATTTGGCATTGGTAAAGTCCAGTTGTTGCTGCCAATCCTGTAATGAACACTCTAATTTCTAAAGTTTTTAATACAATGGCATAGCCTTATAAGTATCGTAATGGTAGAAAAGGTACTGTTTTGAAAAGGATCATGTGAAGTTATTCAATTCTTTTCGCGGCTTTTTCCATTAGCCACTAAAGAAAGGGCTGTTTCTAAAAAACTCAAATTTGCATAAGTAAAAATGAATAAAAATAAATATTAACTAAATATAAAACTAAGCATAATAAATAAATAAAACATTATATATTTGTAGTCGCACGCTGTTTGAAAAATACTCTCTACTAATTGACCAACTGACAATAACAGTCACTGAAGCATACGAGAAAATACAAAAGACTTTGGATGAAATCTTAAGCAAGTTGCAAACATTGTGGAAAGACTCTCTTTTAAAAGCATGGGAAGAATTCTATTTAACGGCAACGAAATTTATTACTCAGTTGGGTAATGAAGTAATAGCAGTGTACAGGAAATCATTAGAAAATACTCTGGAAACACTAAAAAAATATGAGCCTATGTTGAAAAATTATAGTAAGGCCATGGCAGAATTTGTGAAGCCTTTAAATGAGGCTCTACAAGAATTGATTAAAGTTTTGTCGCATGCTTTCGAAGAGATAATTGAAGAACTAAGAAAGTATGCTGCAAATATTCCCACGTTTGAGGCAATTCACAAAGAATTTACTGAAAAGATTACGACCCTAAAATTAATCGAAAAAACTATTGAGCTTGTGAATAGTCTGTTTGAACAATTGAGTATCTTACCACAAACGCAGGAGACAACAGAGTTCTTAAAAAAACTACATGATTATTTGGATGCAAAGCTTAAAAAGCAAGCTATTAATGACGGAAAAATATTAGAAGAGCTTAGCGAACTTTTACTGAAAGCCATTCAGTCTATATGGCTATCGATAAAAAGTACCATTCCATCATCTACGTCAGCGGCACATGGTATAGATTTCCAAACGTGGTTTTCTACCCTCTCCCATTCTTTCGATAACTTTGCCGTCATACCAACAATACTATCATTCCGTTCGAGCGCTTTGAACAATTTATTAAATGAGAATTGGGAAGCTGTATTTACGAAGGAATTACTAAAATCATGGATACTCTTTAATGACTTTGAAATAAGAGGTCACATCATTGATGGTTCGCATATATTCAGTTTTGATGGACAACATTTCGCTTATCCAGGCAATTGCCGATATATCCTAGCACAGGACAGTGTTGACAATAATTTTACTATTATTGCTCAGCAGGCAAATGGAAAACTTAAGGGTATGTCTTTGATTTTTTTTTTAAATGTATCTGTAGTTTAGGCTCTGCTGGTCTACACTTTTGACATCATTTTTCATTTTATTTCAAGAGAACAGTTGCTTTTTTTATTTTATCATATATATATATATATATTTTTATATATATATTTGAGGATAAATACTACAAAAAAACTTAGATCTCAGACGAGAACGTGAGACTTATGTGTTTACCATCTATCATTAATAACATCGAAAGAATCAGCTTTAAAAAAAAGTCAGAATTGATTTGCATGATTGCTTTTGCGAAAATATTAAAATCAACCGTGGATTGTTCTTATTATATATTTATAGAAACTAGATCATTCTTTTGCATTTTAAACATACAGTTTAAACAAAAACGAACTTACAAACAATAACATTTGTTCAATTTATTATACTCTATAGGTATTACTCTTATCGATCGAGATGGTAACTATGCCGAAGTGTCCGACACTCTGACCTTAAAGTTAAACGGAAATGCTGTAGAGTATCCACAAAATATATTAGGTCTACATGTTTGGCGTCGTTTCTACACAGTACATTTACACTCGGAGTATGGTGTAAGTGTTGTATGCACCACAGATTTGAGGGTATGCCACGTTAGTGTGAATGGCTTTTATTCAAGCAAAACGCGTGGTCTGCTCGGCAATGGAAATTATGAGCCTTACGATGACAATTTGCTAATTGATGGTACCATCTCTGCAGACTCAACGGCTCTAGGTAACGATTACGGTGTTGGAAAATGTCCAATTGTTTCATTTTCAGTTGTTTCAACTGTTCCAAGATCGGAAATCTGTAGTGAAATCTTTGGCATTGAATCGCCACTTGCTTTGCATTTTCTTACTTTGGATTCGAGTCCTTATCGCCAGGCTTGTGATATTTCTGTGGCAAAACTTGCAGAAAAAGATAAGGAAGCCAATGCCTGTGTCTTTGCCCTAGCTTATGGTTCCGCCGTAAAGCAAATTAACGAATTTGTTTTATTACCTACACGTTGCATTAAGTGTGTGGGATCTGTAGGTCAGCGTGAACTAAACGATGAGTTTACCGTTAAATTACCAAACACAAAGGCTGATATTGTGTTTGTCATAGACATAAATGTAACTCCACTAGTGCTAAACAACTTAATAGCTCCAGCCATCACTGATCTGCGTGAATCCCTCAAAAGTCGCGGCTTCAGCGATGTACAAATTGGTGTTATTGTTTTTGATGAAACCAAACCTTATCCCGCCTTGCTGACAAGCGATAATGGAAAAATAAATTACAAGGGAAATGTGGCCAACATTAAATTGAATGGCATAAAGAACTTCTGTGATAACTGTGTGGAGCAAATAATTACAGAAAAGCGTATTTTAGAAATTTACCATATGCTGAAGCAGTTGATAAATAGTGTGTTGCCGCAAGCCGATGAAAAAGCATTCCAATTGGCATTGGAATATCCATTCCGTGCCGGCGCTGCTAAAAGTATAATTGGTGTGCGTCACGATTCGTTGGAATATAAAAATTGGGTGAGTAATTCTAGACGTTGTAATACAGTAAAAACAGCGCTCAGAGTAAAAAACGAGAAAAAGTACATATGGTATATAAAAATAAATAAAATAAAATAAGCCTTATTATGAATCCAAAACTTACTAAAATAAATTAATGTATTTTGTTTTTATAAAAAAGTCAACAAATATATGTGTTTTCGCTCTGATTTACTTTTAATTTTCATATAACTAAAACTGAATTACTGGATACAATTTATTTCTAGTGGAAATATGTGCGAGCCCAATTGACTGGCAGCCTGACTAGATTCGACGGTGCGGTTCTCCATCTGATTGCACCTGTCAAAGGACTTACATTAGAGGGCGCAACAGCTGAAAAATTAATTGGTGCGTACTCTATTTAAAAAGCTTTGGCTGCAGATCAGCCTTTTTTGTTATGAAGAGAGTTTATTATCATAAGTAAAGTAAAGTAAAGTAAGTACAATAAGTAGTTAAAGGAATTTTTAGATATTAATGGTTGTTAGAACGTTAGAGAGCAGAAAGGGGAAGCACAGCAGAGCAGAATATTACTGCAATGTTTTTTGCACTTTTCTCGAAGTCACAATTTTCAGCTGGCCGGACACAACTCGTTTTTTTGTTTTGTAAAAATTAACATTTTTTAATTAAAAAATGAAAAAAAAAATTAAGTCGATATATCGATATCAGCTGATATTCGTTGATGCTATGAATATTAGAAAATTTATTCTTTTTCAATATACCTATGTATATACTTTAAAAATATTTCATTTAACAAAAAAATTCTTAAAATCAGATATGTATTTGACCTTATTAGATCTCCCCCTTTACGTACCTTCTTAATACTGCAAAACAAAACTAAATATATATGTATATTTTTATTTTGGTAGGCTTCAACTCTCGCTTGGTTGCCACTATGGATGGCAAGGACAACAAGAAGCGAGCAAAACTGGAGTTCGATAATGACATGGGAATTGATTTTGTGCTTAATAATGGCGGTTGGGTGTTTGCCACGCAAAACTTTGACATATTAAAGCAAACCGATCAAAAAAAAATGTTGAGCCAAATCACGACATCGATCGCCGATTCTCTATTTAAAACTGAAATCGTTAGTGATTGCCGCTGCCTACCGATTCATGGATTGCACGGCCAACATAAATGTGTTATTAAATCTTCGTCATTTCTCCCAAATAAGAAGGCCAAAGCTCACTAATATATAATGTTGTATACATGTCCTGTATTTTAATGGAATCAATGGAATAAGTCGAAGGAATAAATGAATAAAACAATGTACTGCTGAAAACGTTTTTATTATTATTACGGAAAAATCGGTAGGTAATCGATTTTAGCAGCGTTTTTCTAACATTAAACTTAATTTTTTGAAACACAAGATTGGTATGTGTGTATTATTAAAACTAATAAAATAATATATATATTTATATCCTTGCAGAAAAAGGCCAATTTTGTCAGTTGTATAGCTATATATAAATCAGCTTTTATAATTGTATAATAGAAGGATTTATGAGTTTTTATTTTTAAATATCCTAAAAAATAGCGAACAATTAAATTCCCTCTGCAAGGGTATAATTAAACAATATTCAACCCCAACATTCAAAAACCCTTAATTATCGCGCTTAAAACATTCTTCTTAACATTCTGAAACAAAGCTATCAGGTTTAGCCTCATGCTAATAGGACACTTGATTTACTTATTTTCAGCGAAGCAAAACTTAGAGTCCTTCGCAAATTCATTGAGCTGCTATCATTATTTGATTCGCTAAAGGAAACAAAATTAAATTTAAAAAATTTAATACTTAGATAAAGCCAAATACCAAACAGTATAGTACTATATAGGGAGCGTATCTCGTCGATTTTAGTACTACGCTCTAAGCCTAAATTCATATTTATATTTCTTTTTAGTCTTATATACCGTGCATATTGGCACGCGTTGGTTAAGAGCCGCAATAATTTTTTAAAAGTTTTTAATGCTCTGTTTTACGCCCTGAAACCAACCCGATTTTCTATTGTATATTATCGGATCGATTTATATAAAAAAATGTTCACCAACTATTCTTTATTTGATTTGCAAACTTCTCATACACCGAGAATATCGGCACGCGATCCGACTGAAGAGTTATATGACCCTAATTTATGCTGCTTGTTTTGGTATGGTATTTTCTAAGAAACTGTCAATTGGAATCCAATGAAATTGACAATATGAAATCAGATATTTGAATTAATGCTCCAGCCCTGAGAAATTATTGCTCCAAAACCTGGAGAATTCAGCATGTTGGCACGGTTTAATCTTTGCAATCCCTACATAAAATGAATTTTTTAACATGTTGCAACTTAATATTGTTCTGTTTAATGTTTTATTTACAAATTAATTCAAATTAAAAAACAAAACATCGAGTCTAGCTTAACGTATTTACATTTCTAATGAGATATTAATATATAAATGTAAAAGCAATTTAATGCATCAGAGTCTGTGGTAGAAAGTTGGAGAAACATCAATGCTAACATCGATGTCATCGATGTTTTCAAAACATGTACATACGTATGCATATGTACATTTCCATGTTTATAAATAAAATGAATGAAACTTTTTTTGTTAGGAACATCAAATTCAGATGAGAATACTCTTGTATTCAAACTGTTGTTGTAGACCATCGATAGTTGAAAAACTATCGCGATAATATCGGTACCCCATATTTTTCCACAATACTCTCCTTTTGATTCCTAAGTAAAACGATATTAAGCAATTTTAATACAATATAATTTACTTAGCCAACATTATACTTATGAGCATCTGAAAGATAGCTGCCTAGATTATTTTTCTAAATAACTGTCTTATTTTGTTGTAAAATAATTACGTTTTGTGCAGCCATATTCACTTAATATCGGCAGTTAGCTGCGCCATATGCAAACTCGTTCAATTTATTTAATGATCATATCCTCGTTTTTTCCTTAATTTCTTCGTAAGTTTCGTTTTATACATTTTATATTTTGAAATGTTACACGATAGGAAAACAATGTTGTGCTGTTAAACTTCTGTAAAACATGAGACACATTTTTGCAAAATTTTAAATATTAGGAAAACAAATTATTGAATTTGTCTTGAAACGTGTCAATAATTTAAAATTAAAAGAGATATATACATACCTTCTTTTAATATATAGGTAAAATACGATAAATTGATTGATATAAGAAAAATTAATAAATAATTGGCCATTGAAAATTGGAAGTAAGAAAAATAAATATCACGATACATCAAAATTTTGGATATTTTTATAATGGTTATTATCAATTTACTTTTTATAATATAAAAACTTTTTTAGGCCAATACTATCGCGGTATAGACAGTTTGCAAAACCCTTGCAAGTCTCGATGTCAAACTCATCGATAAGTATAAACGTCATGCTTGCACTTGTTGCTGTCAAGCTTCTAATTAATTAAGTTAAGCCAGGACGAACAGTCAATTTCGACCATTTGCATATTGCTGTATTTCTTAAGCTAAATTCTGAAAATTCGGAAATAAGTAAAGGGTACGCACAAAACTTTGTTATTTGTTTCTCTCATCGTTCTCTGTTATAAAATTCACTGAATTCGTTTTAAAATTTCCTTTCACGTTTTTAAAGCATACGTGGAGATAATAGGATTTTATTTCCTTTTGCCTAATTTGGACTTACAAAGTTTTAAAATTTTGTTGGCTTTCTTTTTCGTTAAAATCAGTAGCTTTGTTTATATAGCTACGGCAGAGAGAGATGGTACACTTACATATACTCCGGTTTAAATTTATCTATGAATCTTGTTCTTATGAAATGTAAAGAGCTTCAGACTTTCAACTTTTCTACTTTCCTTGTTTTGTAAAAGATTACACTTTAAAATATAATCATATTCTCTGGAATGATCTATATTTTTACACGCTGTCTTCCATAGAGAAAATGGAGGCATTAAAAACAAGAACGAAAGCTAACTTTGTCAAGCCTAAGCTTATATCCTTATATACTTGCAGATAATATAAATAATTGCAAACTGTAAGATTTAGTTGTCTGATTTTTGTGAAATTTGAACTTACTGCTACATATATGTATATACAAAATTTAAGAATCATATATTTAATTTTATCCGATATATTTAAAATCATCGAAAATCGTCTAATTATTTCCGATCGTTCCTATAACAACAGCTTTAAATATAAAGGTCCAATTTCCATTTCGACCTACAATAACTGCAAAAAAAAAATAAGATTATTTATAAGCTGAGAGACTACTTTGCACTAAAAACAGACGGACATGGCTAGATCGACTCGTTTCGTGATGTTGATATATATGTCAGAGGCTGAGACACTTGCTAGTTTTCTTCTTCTTGCATGTTTGTCGCTGATGCGCAGTGAGTCGCGGTCTACTAGCACTTCTTCGTCTTTGATCTACGAGCAAACTGAACTACTCGCTTTCTCGCTTCCCATGGCACGCGCCATGAGGTATTGCCTCATTCAATTGTGCATTCCTTTTTTAGATCTCCCTGTCTCTCTCTCGCTTAGATACAACCCGACCGCGCCACACTCGGCTGAGACGACGCTCTCTCTCGTTCTCAATCCTCGCTCTCAGCAATTATGCAAGGAAAAGGAACCACAAATCACTCATTGCTTCGTTTCTTTTATTCTATGTTGTTATCTCTTTCTTATTTCTATTTACATTATTTTTCTTCTAATACATCTCCGACACGGCCATCCTGACTTTCACACGTCCTCGTGTGCTTATTGTAACACTAGGTTGGTACCATTCTTGCTTCATTTCTCTTTTCATCTATTTCTCTCTCAACATCATTCTAAACAAAACAAATAGTCTTCACACACAACTTCGTAATCTAAATCATCAAATGTCGGTTTCGCAGGCTATCTCGCTTTCTCACATCATACAGTGAGTCATTTCAAACTCGCCACACCAGTCAACCGCGCCACACGCCATGACAGAACACACCTGGTTCTACACTTGTGCCTACGGCTTGACCTGGTATAACTCTTTCTCAGTAGCTCGTACTCTTCTGCGCAAACCCGCCCATTTGGCTATCCTCGTTATCAAACCACAGTTGCA